>JAXGGA010002650.1:0-32500 GCA_038373865.1 Uloborus plumipes
GCTGAAGCACGAGTATTATGTCAACGTATTACACTTTGCTTTGGAAAAAGGAAATCTTATGTCTTTAGTAGAGAAATAAAATACACAAATGGAAAAAATGAAAAATATGGTGCATAGCGTGCAAACGAGTTATATTTATTTATTAATGAAATAGAACAAAAAATGGGCACAGGAGTTGATGAATAACTAATAATTGTACTAACTAAACAATCACTTGTACTAACAGAGAAAAATTGACATTAGTTCAGAGGTTTTACAGCAATTACTTTAGAAAAATAATACATACTAACAGCATCAAGTTTCTAATTGAGAATGTAAAACATTTTTACGAGAAGAAATTTTGAAAAATTAGATAGTTTTCTTTTTACCCCACTGACACAAAAGTTCACTCTCAAAACGAAAGATAACTAAGCAAACACTATTTCATCCTCCTACCCAGGCCCGTCATTTTGGGGGGCAGGGGGGGGTCATTTGCCCCCTCCCTGACTTTGAGAAATCAATGTATTTACATATAAGTGGGCGTGGTTTTGTTGTTTCCTGGTGAAATTGTATTGTGTTTTTACCCTTTGCCCCCCCCCCCCTGGAAAAACTTGAAATGACGTCCCTGCTCCTACCCATCACTGTTGAAGAATTTAGACATACAGTATAAATAAAATGTATCTTCTTAATTAATCTCTTTTTAAAACTCACAATATGTGTGTGTGTGTGTGTGTGTGCGCGCGCGCGTGCGCTTCATAACTGAAAGTAAAATAAAATCATAATAAAAACTATAGAAGATGGTGAGGGTTGAGATCTACTCCTTCCAAAGTTCAATCAGATAGACAGACATTTACACATTTCCCGACCGTCAAATTTGTTAATTTTTCTACATTAATTTAATTTAATGGACTTCCGTTTTATTCCCAGCGATATTTTTACCATATGGCAAATGCAAAGTCATTCTTTGACTTTAACAAAAATGTTGATTAGTTGAATGTTTACTTAGTTATTTATTTAACGAAAGCTGAAAGGTCTATTTTGTTCTTTCAAACATCCGTGTAGTTTAAAATACAGTTAACTCCTGGTCAGCAGCGGAATAAGGTGGCATGGTAACCGAATATCGGGGATAATCGAAAAAAAAAAAAAAAGTTACGAACAATATTAATGCAAGCAATAGCTAAAAAAACAGTTGATAACACGATACATACATTTAAATTATTGCTACATTGAATGTAAAAAATATCTTGTAAAAGCTAAAAACGACCAATAACGCACTTTTTTTTTTTTTTTTTTTGCAGTCAGTAAATCATCACCGCCGTAAAAAAAGAAAACTAAAGTGTAAAAGACCGCGGATAATCGGGAGTTTACTGTAGTTGATATAGTTGAAAGAAATTCATTTTGGGGTGCATATCGTTCTTGATAAGAACAGAAGCAATTTTTTTAAAAAGTGGTTATTGACTTATAGCTATGTTCAACAGCAGATAACATATTTGTAACAAGCAGATAAATAACGAATTTTGACCAAATGCCGTTGAGTGCTGCCCATTTGATAAACATAGAGAAAAGGAGGGGGGACGGAGAGATAGAGAGAAAGAAATGAGCTAAAATGAGGGGTGGGGTGCTTCTTCTGAATAAACTAATTTTAACCTAATGTATTTGAGCGGGTAGATAGTTTCATAATCATAGGGGATGGGGCAGAGAAAAGTAAGTTACAACTAGGGATACTTCTTATGACCCAACTAAAAACTACATTTTACTACCCCTTCCTGCCCACCATTCTTACCCCCTTCCCCCCAATTGCTCTTCTCTAATAAGCATAGCTGCCAACATTGAAAAGTGCAAATCAGAAAGATGTATGCCTAAAATTAAGGAGATTGGGCGTACATAAATTTAGCGACAATTTTTTAAATAAAAAATAATTTTGAAAAAAAATAGAACCGACTTCAGTTAGAAATTGCTCTAAAAAGTAAAAAATAATTTTTTTCTTTGAACACCATCGAAACTACTTTTAAACATAAGTTTTGAAGTCGGCGCAAAAACAATGTATAGAATCATACGCAACTACAATTCAACTACATAAATTTAACTGGATCCAGGTTCTTTAAGAGCACTCGCATACATTTTATTCATTACCACACATTCGTGTAATGGTACAAATAGTCTTCTTTTAATTTTCAATGGTTTCTCTGAAAAATATTGGCAAAATATGGTTAAATATCATTTTACCCATCGTTTTTGCGCCGACTTCAAAACTTATGTTTAAAAGTAGTTTCGATGGTGTTCAAAGAAAAAAATTATTTTTTACTTTTTAGAGCAATTTCTAACTGAAGTCGGTTCTATTTTTTTTTTTTTTCAAAATTATTTTATTTTATTCTTTTTAGTGTAAGTGTACTTATGAAATAAGGTAATGTTTCCATTACGAAACTTCACCTAATTTTCTTAAGTAAATGCTCCATAAAATAAACTGAAAAAAAAAAGGAAGAAACTATCAACGCGTCTAAAATTATAAACGATTGACACTAAAAAAAAATCTTTGTTATTCTCTGGTACTTATTTGTGTACTAGCTTAATCAAAGCCATTTAAATATCAACGGTTTGTCAACTAATTTATATTTCAAAGCAATTCTAGTTTCTCGTTGTTCATAAGATTTTAACACATACCACGTACGTTACCGCTAATGAGTTTCATGTTAGATTTAGTTAAGCCTTGGTTCAAATTTTTCATCATGATTACTATTAATATTGCTGTTGCGAGGCAAAAATTTTTGCAACAATGGATTGAAAATTTAATCATTTAATGGGGAAATGATATGAAATTTACTGTTTTCCTTAATAACTTTTTTTCAAGTGAACAAATATTGTCGTATGAGTACATGGTACCTAAGTTACACCATCTCCTATCGATTAAAAATAGAATCGTCCAAATCGGTTCAGTTGATTAGATGTTATGTGCGAACAAACAAAAAAAAAAAAAAAAAAACATACGCTTTGAATTGATAACCTCCTCCTTTGTTGAAGTCGGTTAAAAAAGGAGGGATTTCTTAAACTGAGGTTTTAATCTAAAGGATCCGAAATTCCAAAATTCAGATAACTATTTTTACTTCCTTAAAGTAAAAAAAAAAAAAAAGATTTTCAAAAAGACGAACAACTTTTAGGTTTGACGAAAGAAAAATTTTAAAAGAAGCATCAATTTCTCTTATAAAGGACAGTAAATATTTCTTTCTTCAGGTAAAAATTAAAGAACTTCACAAAAAAAAAAAAAAAAGCGGGAACGTTTTACAACATTTTTTGAGAAATGAAAATTTAAAAAAGGGTATAAATGAAATAAACAAATTTGAAAAGGCACATACAATTTTCATACTCGTGTATGAAAAAGTTTAGAAAATTTTCCTGAAATTTTAATCACTAAAAGATCTTGTTTTTTTAGAATTTTCTTGGTTTTATGAAAATTCGGAAGACATTTACTTCGTTAGAGAATTCGGGAGAGGGCCTCAAAATTCAGAAATATCCCGAACGAAGGGAGAGTTGGCGGTTATGCAACCCTCTATTCTATTACCAACAAACATTGTACAACACTCTTCTACAAAATTTAAACTGTTAGGACCTAACTGCGCAATTGTATAGACATGTATTTCAGAATTTCCCAAGAACAGCGGGTAAAAAATAACGCAGAAAGCAAGAGGAAGGTAAGGGAAGAACTTTTTCTGTGGGGTCAGGGTCAACGAAAAGAGGTGGAAAGGGGGACGTACAGACTACTTTAACCGGCGTCTGCCTTTACGACGAACCTAAAAATAACCTCGGCTTCAGAACCGAGAGAGAGAAAGAGAGGAAAAAAAAGAGGGATGAGAGAGATATGGAGAAAAGAAAAAAAAAAGCTCTTGTCTAGTGCTCCTCTGAGATGCTGCACTGTCTTATTTTGGCCAAGCATGATTTTGATGTTTGGATTGGTTTGTGATGCAGACCGAACTTGTCAGAGAGCAGTAAATTAGTTTTACTTCCACCAAAATGGTTCGAGAAAGGGGTAAAAAAAAAGCTATGTTAGCGAAATCTTTTGTGAAGTTAAGTATTACTGAATCTAATCGCAAAAAGTCAGTTTCATTGAAAATTGAATTAACAAGGAGCAAGAACTTTTTAACACTGGGTAAATTTTAAATATGTCAAATGAAACTCCTAATTCTACCGAACGAAAAAATATGAACAAAGCATCATTATGATTATTTTGAAACCAAAATTTGCAATGCTGTCTCCAACTTTGTTGAATAAAGACATTTTAGTTTAGAGAAGTCGCGGTGTCCTTCCGTGGCCTCCCATCGGGACACCTCCGATCTTTTAAACAAATTATGACTGCCAAAGTATATCACAAAATGAAAAAAAAGTCATAAAAAAGCCGAATATGTTCGCGGTTTTCGTGAACAACTAATTTTGCTTCTGAAAAAAACTTCAAACAACACTGAGGTTGCGATAGCAAAGCTTCCTTTTGATGGGGTTGGTTGTAGAGCTTACATAAAGTGTGAAAAGTATCATTTTTAAATACGTAAACCTTATATACGGCAATCCTCAATCAAAATTAAGCATCATGCAAAATCGGAGGAAAAAGAAATTAAAATTTTTTAAATATTAAACTTTCTATTTTAAAAATACAAGTACCAAACTTTCTAAACATTCAACTCAAAATAGTAGACATTTAATAATTTATCTTCCTCTTCCTGTCATCTTCCATTTCATCCTTAAAGGTAATATTTTTATGGAATTGATAACTATTCCAGCCTATTGATAACTATTCACTGTTCTCATTTTTTTCCGCACCTTTAAAATGAAGCGAATTTGAACCACTGCTTCAGACATTGAAAATCAATATATTAAAGAGGGGAACATATCTTTTGGCTACTATTGTTCGACATAACAGACAGCAAAATTTAGAACGAAAAGAAGAAAAACAAAACGAACAGGAAGAATGCGAGTGGAAAGAATTTTAATCCAATCGAATGAGCTGTGAGAAAGCTTCGAAGATGTTTCGAGTAAAGGGAGTAATGGAAAAACAAATCCAGTCTAGCTGATTTCTCTAGAAATAAAATTCCTCACTGAGATTGATTCAAACATAAAACAGCGTTACTTTTTCGACAAAGAAATTTGTTTTGTGTGTTTCTCTATCAGCGTAAGGAATATAATCAAGATTTAAAAACAAATTTTCCTTTAATGTTCTTGAAAATGTAACAATTTCCACCTTCCACATTTTGTTTCAAAATGACCCTATATATAAATAAATTTATAATTGTTTTTATAATATTCCTCGTTAAACTAAGCGGAACAGTTTTGTTATGATGAAACAGAAAAATTGGCAAATGTGCATCACTATTTTAAGCCATCCAAATTATTGGAAAAATTGATTTAAAGTAGCAGTAGTGTAAGTGATCTTTATTATAGCTCAAAATTTATCGAACAGAACGGCTAAAATTTGGCAATCATTTCATAAAACGTTAACCCCATCAGCTATTTTTAAATGTGAAATTTGGCGCAACTTTTTTACAATAGACTTCAAAACGTTTTATTTATTCTGTGATGTAATGAAGCTGACTATCCATAGAATTTCAGTGCAACTATATATAAGGTACAAAAATGTATTCTTTATGTCAGCATGGTGGGGGGGGGGGGGGGGGGACTTAATCTAAATTCTGCTGAGCAGATTTTAGAAATAATATTTGTAGCATTAGCGAGATTTATAAAGAGAAAAGAAATATCCCGCCCCCTCCTAGTAAAAAAAGCAGGGGGCAAAGAAATGAGATCTAACTTCCCCTAGTTTTGGAGGTAAATTGGGCTCTGTCCTGTGTCGAGGCAAGAGTGCAGTAAGATTTGGAGGTACTGCTATACAGTAAGATTTGGAGGGGGGGGGGGAATCAACGCTACAAATCCATACCTATGGTCTAAACTTTATACGCACTTTACTTTAACCTTTAAAACACTCTCTTAGATCCTGCATTTCTTTGCTGCTCACATCCTCAAATGTAGTCAGACGCAGGTGTGAAAATCTGCTTAGGTTTGCCGAGTAACAACGAGTTAATTTGTATTGATTCTCAAAAAAAAAAAAAAAAAAAAGAATTTGATTCTTCCTTCCGAAGAGAAAACAGAAAACGTTCCTAGGAGGAGCGAGCGCAGCTATAAGAGCTACCGAACAACACTTTCCCCTTCAAGGTCAATCAGGTAGGTCAACCTAATTGACAGCAGCCCAGCACTTTACTCACGAAATCTGCTACCATAATACAAAAGCGGTTTCGTGCCACACCATTGTAGAGGGCTCTTCCTCCTCCCTTCCACCTTGCCTCCGAGCTGTAAACCTTTTCAGCCAAACGATACGTTAATTCCTTCATCGGCTTGTCTTGGGGAAAAAAGAGGCTCTGGATTCGATAATGCTAACTGTTTTAAAAAGGTACAGCGGAGGGTTGCCAGAAAGCGGAGTGAAAAATGCTCGCGACTGACTCATTCAGGAATACTCGGAATTTTCGGCAAATGGCTCCTCTTTTAACAGTACCTGGACGTAACGTGACTGAACGCCGTTGAATTAGTCTTGTTTTCTCATAAATATGCTCTTTCATTAAATAATAGCTGAGTAAGGGCTTGGAAGCACATAAAATGCAGCTTTCCCACCGAAAGAGGGGATATCAGCCGGATGAAAATCATTCCATCATTCATTGGATAGCTTCTGGATATAGAATTAATCAAATGCCTTTTCTCGATTAACACTTGAAAAGTTTTGTTTACCAATTACAACTTGCTTCCAATAGTTTCTAGAAAGCTAAGTTTTTTTCATCTTATAAAGTATTCTTTTTACCTGTATACAGAAATTTTAAGCAGTTCAAACCTTTTTTTTTTAAGTAGCAATGATTTTCCTTATTTTTGCCAACAAATATGCATAGCACTGAGAAAACACTTTGAATACAAATTAAATTACTTCATTGCTTACAAGACACGAAGAACGAAACGACATTAAGATTATTCAAGAGATCAAAAATTCTCTTCTGGAAAATTAGCAAGACATTCTAACAAAACTTCTGATACAGGGGCGGGTACAAGGAAGAGGCGATAGGGGTGATCGCCCCTACCTTCCCTTGAGGGAGTCTTCTCCAGCAGTTTTCCGACTTTGAAGTTCAAAAAAGGCAACTTTAGATGATCTTCGATGATACTATGAGAAGTGGTTGGGATTCGGAATTCTGATATGGATTTTTTTCTAAATTGAAGACCGAAATATTTATAATAAACATGTGTTAACCAGGATGTGTGGTAAAAAAAGAGGGCAAGCAGAAAAAAAAAAGAATCGCCCCTCCCTTGGAACATTTCTGGATCCGCCCTTGTTCTGATATCAGTGAAACCAGAGCTTTGCAAATTTTTAACCCATGAGTTTCGAAATCTTAAGCCGTGATTTAAAATTGCATGTTAAAAACTGTCAAAACACTTTAATTTCATAATTGTAAAAGCGAGATCAGTATAAGTGACATCGAAAACAATCACAACGATCACAAAATTGAACTTTTCCTTAGCATAAGATGAGGACTAAATTCTTTTCCATTGGTAACGAACTTGAAGTACAACGTTAACTTAACTTACTGCTATATCTTATTTTAATTTCTATTACATGTATTGAATGAGTTGGCCTTTTTCTTTTTGTTTGATGAAGTATAGTGCATACACAGTATATAATCAAATGAAAATAGAAAATATACAAAATTTATCAATTCTAAAAAAAAAATCTAATACAGTTAGCACCTCCCATAAGGGACACCTCGGAATAAGGGACAGCCGCAGAGAAAATTATATAACTTAATACATAAATGTATATGAAATCTTGAATTTATAGAAGATCAAGGTAATTTTTTTGACTAAAAATTAACTGATAAAAGTTTATCCTGACATTGACATTCAAAGAAGCAAATATGTATTTTAAAATTCTTGCCGATATTTTCCGGTCATATTTTTTCCCATTTATACATATGTGTTCAGTTTCGACAGATAGTGTCTATGAGAAACTTTTTACCGAAAACTTAATCTGAAGCCACCCTGTTGTGTTTAGATTGTATTGCACTTTAAATTACATGACATGAAGCAAATCCACGTAACAAATTAACTTCAAATTAATTTCTATAAATTACAAAACTTTGATTTTACGCAATTTTTGATTAAATTTTAATTTTTAAAATAATATATTTTTAAATGAGAATAGTTCTGAATTTTATCTAGTGCACTGCACATATGAAACATTCAATTAATCTTAAATATAAATAGTTTACATTTATTTTATGCTATACTGTGCTAAGTACTGGGTATGCATCAATTCATCCTCCGAATAAGGGACACCTTTAGAAAAGGGACAAAAAGTCCAGTCCTCCTAGCGACCGTTATTGAGAGGTTCTACTGTAATTTATTTTTTGGAAACAACTGCTAGAGGCAATAGCTCTTATTAATGGCAACGTAAAAATGTGACAGCAAATTTTGTGCTTTAAATTTACTTCTGTCTTCAGCGGCGAGTTTACAATGTCACAAGTTGCAAGGAGGCCCCACGAACATTTAGTAATCAGAAGTTATTGTTTCCTATCATTGCTTGAACTGGCTGCAATTTACATACAATTAAACTATTAATTATTTGTTATTATATTTACTTCAATTAATGATATATATATTCAATGGGAATTTAAGAAAAATTAATTACTTGTCTGAAAACAATTCCAATCACTCTGTGTTACCTTTCATAGAAGTTTCTGAGGTCACAAAATATCAAGAAATCAGAAGATTTTAATAAGCTCAAATTTTTGAACTTTCCCTAGTTCATCGCAAGAGTTGGCAGTTATATAAATACGTAAAAGACAACGTTGCGAGAAAATGTTTTATGAATGGAATTTATACGACAGTGGAATGACGACATTTTCTTCGAATTTTAATCAAGCGATCAGTTTTGCAAATAAGAATCACAAAAAAGTTACGATTATCAAGGATTTAAACAGAGATGCTTTAAGGAATCAAACACTTCCCAGAATTCATCAAGTTTTCCTCTTTAGTCGAAATGAGAATTGGGAATGGTCGAAAAAAAACCCTGAAATTTAGGGGTGGACTTTTCCTTTTTTTTTTTTTTTTGCGTTTTCCCCGAAGGGGTTAGTTTCCACTCGAAAATTTTTTAAGCAAACTATAATTTCTATAATTTGACAAAAGTTTAAATCCCTCATCCTATATTTATTTCCTGGTTTACCTTAATAAGAAAACGTTAGTATTAAATTTAAAATGAATATTGTCTACGGACAAAAAGATTAAAAATATCACATTTTAGAAAACGTAAGTTTATAAAATTTTTGAGATACAAAAGATATGTGAAAGGATCCGCATCAAAAATCAATGTTGAGGGTAGTCTTGTTGGTTATGATTTCTAACTCTGCTTTTTAGAAACATGGATATTTACGCGTATTTTTTGTACGATACGCCAAATTTATATAAATCTTTAGTAATTACATTTAGCTGCTCCCATTTTGATCTTTATCAGTCTTATATAATTAGTGACGGGAATGTTCGAAGTCATTTCCATTACTTAAGAAGAAAAATAAATTAAAACGCTCATCGAAAAAAAGAAAAACTATTAACAATGTCAAAACGAAATTAATTAACCCATTGAATTTAGGTCTTTCATATGAACTTGTTCATTTATTTCAAGACTATAGTCGAAAATTTTCTTACATTATCAGCGACGTGACTTCTCAGCGCTAATTCATAACTAAAAAAAAAAAAAAAAAAACAGCTGAAGGGGGCGGGATATTGACAAAAAAAGTTATCACATTTTTTGAGCACTCTAACAAAGTTTAACAATTCAAAGTAGCAAAATTTGTCTGAACTTTTTTCTGTATTATTTATGTATATAAATACATCTGAAACAGCTGTAAGTGTTACGATTTCGTTTAAAAAACCATTTATGTAAAGGCTGAAAAATGTTTAAACATAAATGCAAAATCCATTTAAAAGTTTGTGAACAAATTACACAAATATGCATATCGCCTTAATCAAGGCTTAATTTGTTACAGAAGAAGTAAAAGACCCCTATAGTCCCCTAAGCTCACTTTTAAGCGTTAATACAGTAAACTTCCGATTATCTGCGAAATGAGGCACCGTAACCGCAGATAAGCGAGAAAGCAGATAATCCGAAAAATAGGTAAAAAGTGATACCAGTGTATGCAATAGCTAAAAGGAAATCAACACATTCATTTAAATTACAGCTAAAAATGATAACATTGACTATAAAAAATATATTCAAAAGTTAAAAACGACCAATGAATTCCGCCTAAAATCCTAAAATGTACAGGAAATTGAAAAAAAGCACAAGATTTCCGCTCCCGTGAATTCCTGTCCAAATGAATTCTTCGCTTTCCCTTTATAACAGGTGCAAAAATAGAAGGACCAACTTTTTTAAAGTGAGAAGTGACCGCTTTTCTGTACGTAAATAAAAAAGCGAAAATAATTTTAGTGAATATATTAAAAGCGCCTAATTTTAGTGCACATTTCAGATATTTCAAAACATTATTTGTATACATATTTAAATCAGTTTTAAAGCGTATAATGCAGGCTTTAAGCATCCACACATCGTCAACCGCCGAGTATGAAGAAAAAAGCAAAACAAACATTGCAACAATTTAAAACGATTTCTAAAAGGTAAAGTATAAATACAACGTTAAAAAAGCTATCAATAAGCAGGGATAATATTTGGGCAAAAGCACAAATACGCTTTTTAAATGTTGTATTTATACTTTACATTCACGCACAAAGGTATTTATATACTTGATTTCTAAAATATTCATTAGACAATCTATTAAAACACAAAACTTATGTTTACCTTCAGCGTGCGTCTATTCAGTGCCGAGCTCCCAAGATTCTGACAATCCGACGTGAAGTTGACAGAAGATTTGGCTGTGTTTATACGGATTTGGGCATCTTTTATAGAGAGCGTCCCAAAGTCTGAAAGCGCGAAGAAACAACCTATTCGGCCTAAGACGAGATAAGAGAGCGTTTAGAGGTGCCGATAGCCCTTTCATCCCAAATGCGCGCACAGGACAAAAGCCCAGTTGACGTCTGTACGACGCGCGATTCTCTCCTAAAGAAAGGAGAGCAATAAAAATGACCACAGGCCGATAATGCCTACTCGGAACTGGTAGAAAAACCGTGAGAAACTTCATACACATATGTTTCCAATTTACTGATATTACAGGTAGAAAAGAAGCTAACACGTGGCCACAGTTATTGGCGCCCAAAACTGTTTTCAAGGTTGAGAACCAACCATACGTGGGCATAAGGGGTTGCTTATGCCCTTTACCCCCCGTTTTTATTGCTTTCAAGGTTGAGAACCGCACGTGGGCGTAATTTCAAGGAGGTAAAGTTATCTCTCTCCCCCCACCCCGCTATTTTTTAAAATTAGCCTTACGTTCGAATTTTGCTCATTGAGTTTTTAAGCGAAGAAATTTTTTCAATGCTTACAAAATAATGCATGTTTTTTATTATTATTATTTATTTATTTATGAAACAATATTTCATCTTTTAATGAAATTATATCAAAAATATAAATTCATAATGTGGCTTGATTCCTTCTTTCAGCCATTAACTATGAAATTTTAACCCAAGGTAAGCGATTTTTTTTTTTTTTTTTTTGAAGCTGCACTAGTTAACCCCGAGTGATAAACTCTGTCAAGAATTTTTCGTGGGGGTGCAGTCAAAACTTTTCCAGTACTGGAATGGTTCATTTATACATTGCCGGATCAATTCTTGAGCCCGGGGGAGGGTGGGGGGCGGCTCAGAAATGAACGAGAAGGTGGGAGAAAATATATTGAATTACAATCGGCTTAGCAGGAAACTTTCCCGCTTAATCGGGTATCGGACAAACGAATACCCCACTTACACGAATAAAACATCCCGTAACCAAATATTCCCAATGCCAAAGACGCAATGTTAAAGATCCCCGCTTTAACAAATGCTCCGCTTAATCAAATACTATTTCTTGGAACCGACAGTATTCGTTTAAGCGGGGTCAAAAGTAGTTTTCTTTTTAAAAAAAATATAAAAAAAATCCATAAATTAACATTTCTCCAGATTCATTTTGCGATACTAATTAGGAAAAAAAACCAGAAAAATTGAAAAATATTATAGGCGTTTCACAATGTAGGCATCTTGAGCAGGTAGATGATGATCGCCAAAAAATATAATGTTTTACAAGACTGCTTGTAGGCCCTAAACAACAACTTATTGACTTTGATAAATACATACTTTTACAGTAATACGAGTAGGAATTTCTCCCCACTATAAAGAGATTCTCTCTCTCTCTCTGGTCTGCATTCTGCATTTCACACACACACACTCCCTCTTTCTTTTCCTTCCTCTTTATAATGTATAAGTATTGTTTCGGAACTATACCGCATTGCAAATAGATTGCTAAGTGTTTAAATTTGTAATAAATAAAAACACAAACTTATATATAAAAAAAAAAGTCCAAGAGTTACGTTTTGAAGATGCTATATGGGGTCGTCGAAGTCGGTCGTATTGAAAGTCGACATTTTTGCTTGGCAAAAAAATGTTATGAAAATAAAACGTCAAGTTCAACGAAACCTTATTAACTGTCAACTGTCAAAAATTTCAATACTTATTGCCAATGTAAGCATTAAAAAATAATAAATCATAAGGTTCATATACCTATATTGAAGTAGAAAATCTCTCATTTACAATCTATTATAGTAGCCTATAATTATGAATCTATTCCATAAGTCTATATATAATTTATCTAACTGTACTCCTTATTTTATCAATAAATATTTTGATACATTTGAATATTCTCTGTTCCTACACGTATATTTACTTGTTTGTTGTGACCTTTCATTTCGCACATCTATTTTCCAAAAGATTTATATTTGTTTATTGCCATTATTGTTCCCTTTATCAACTGTCGTTTGCACCATACTCGATTCAAATAAGTGTTCTTTTTTTTTCATATCAGTTGAACAAAATCATGGGGACACATGGGCCCGCGGGGCCAAGGCCGTATCCAGAAAAAAATTTTCGGGAGGGGCCCAGTTTCGTATATTGCCCAAACACACATACATTTTTGTGTGTGTTATGAGTCTAATTTCTAGCTGCCCCCTCCCCCACGATGTTTGATGTGTGTGTGTGTTTGTCTTTTTTTTTTCATTTCTTTATTCTTATTATTTTCTTGAACTGATCTTTATTGGGGGTAGGGGTATCAAGAGAAATATGCAATGAGAACTTTTTTAAGTAGGGTAGAATATCCGTGGGAAATTTTTGAAAAAAAAGTTTTAAAATTCTGCATTTTTAGGCCTTATATGAGGTAATTGGGACTTCAAAAACATGTTGGAAAAGTAGGCAAACAACCATCTCATAAATTTTCTACATTCTTTTGCAAATTAAGATTAATCAAAGAATAAAAAAATGCTTAGTTTAACAAACGATTAACATTAAGCGACAGAGAGGAAGGACAAGGGAGGAGAAAAGATTAACACATTATCACTTGCTTACATCGGTTTTCACTATAGTTACATAGTAGTTTTTGATCAGTTCCCCAACTCAGCGACAGACACAGCCCTTAGAAACATAAAATAATCAATAGTATAAAACACATGAAATTCTTTAAAAGAAATAAAAAATAATTAACGAGAGAGTAACACTCTGGCCATTTAGTTAATTCATAGTTTAATTATTTGATAAGAAATAGGATTAAAGCACTTTTAAAGGAATTTCAAAAAGGTATTTAATGATTTTTAAAGACTCTAGAATAGTTAAAATTCTTTAAAGCATTTCATTTGCACTTTCCAGTCTCTGGCATTTTAATAGTTGATTGGACAGTCTTACGAAATTGTTAAAACTTTGAAAGACACATCTTTTTAAGATTAAAAATAGATATTAAAAAATACTTATAACAATTTCTTTTTCAATCGCTAGTACTGCAGAAAACGAAAAAGAATACAGGTAGGGTAATATTTTTTCTCGTGCTTAACATATTAACAACGGAATCAATTACAAAGTAACTTCTAAAATACTGAATAAGGGATTTAATGAATAGTCAGAAATGAAACATGTGAGTCACAAAAAATTATTTTTGAAAATATGCTACAAAAAATGCTGAAATATGATTTTTGCATTACGCAGAATATTTTTTTAATCAAGGAGCTGAGTTTCGCGCAACTTGATGCCCCCCCCCCCCCCATTTGTATTAGAAACTTTAAAATTCAAGGTTTACAGCTACATTTAACAAAGTTTTCAAGATTTTAAAGCATTTGTAAATGGAATTTTTTAAAGTAACTTTGTCTAAGATTCGTGAGCGTCTAACAAAGCAGAAGGTCTGTGAACGTAACCGTTTTTGTGTAGTCTTGTTTACTGAAGACATGTTTAGCTATTAAAATCCCTCGAGAGTTACAAATGCTTATAAATGGAGACCAACAACGTTCCCTCTTAATTGAATCAGGGCGGTGAGAAGCAATCTCAGCCTAGTCGGAAACTAAGGGCTCGGCGATTAGGGGGTAAAAATCTGATTTGTGTAAGTTTTATGGCGGAGGGAGGGGGGTCCGGCTGACCAAACTGACAAGTAGCTTGCCTTGAGCCTGAATTGATCTGGGAAAGAGAGCTGGAAGAGAGTCTTGTTTTCAAGTATGTTTTGCAGCTAATGAGAATTTGAATTGTCTTTTTTTTTTTTTTTTTGTACTTTTTCAAACTATACTGTGTTATTTACATTTTCGTTTAGCTATCACTTTAGAATACATCTGTGTAGGAGCCTGCGGGAGGGGGCGGTTAAAGACCCCACCCATACATACACAGGAAAAAAAATCTGGTTGCTCTGATGTATCTTTGAAAGGAATTTCTCATATTGGGTAGCCTGACCAGTGAATGAACAAGGAACATAACCCAGTGAATTATGCAGGTCAGTAATTTTGCTTATTTTTATTTTTTTCAAATGAAGTTTCAATTTATTTTTATAGATGAATTGGCAATAGTAACGCCCTGTTATCCTATAATATTCTAAAAAGGAATTTACTAGAAAATTCTGTGTTGTTCCACTGGTTGGGCGCGTTCATTCACTAGGTTGCTGCACCACTTTTAATTTTACCATTAAAAAATTTTGAAGAAAAGACATTTTTTTTCTTCGATAAAAATGTTCTAAATATCATGTACGAAATGTACGTGGTTGCGAAATGCAAAAACGCAATCAGTGGCGGATTTCCTAAGCAGCAACTGTAGCAATTGCGAGAGGCCCCCACGACATTGGAACCCCAAACAGATCTAAAAAGGTATCTGAAAAATATTTCATGTAGCTTTATTTTAGCTTTATACAGGGCTATACACTGCGACGGGACCCAAACCTCCAAATTCACCACTGAAAGTAAACCCGCTTGGATGTTCATATAGTGGTTACTCTACCCTATCTCCTCTGAACTCAAAACAAATCAGCCGTTACGCTGCAAAAGTATTCAAAACAGTTCTGGAAAAGAGCCACATATGTGAAGACGCTCCCAAAACGCAGTTTTGGAATTGATACTTTGGAAAGCAGTCAAAACAACCAAGCATCAAAGATCAAACCATCCACCCAGTCCATCTGTATGCATCCTTTCACAACTCGTTCGGGGCGAAGAAGGCCCAACGGCCAGGCCCAAAGGGACCGTCTCGCGGCACCTTTTCGAAGGGCCGAACCCCCCTCAAAGAACATCCTGCCTTCCACTCACACCTGGGTTTGAAGGTGCCGCACCCTACGCTTCTTCACTGCGGCCGGATCAGCAGGCGACAAAAGATAGGCTCCGGATGGAAGGTTCAAGACACGGATCCTATTGGGTTTGGATCTGTTGAGACACATTCGCGATACTCCGGCTTTTTGGCAAACTTTTCAAAAAAGCGGAACTACAAATTTCCCCTGGAAGAATCCGTGCGAAGCAGATTAAACGATCAAGGATATTAATTTGTTTGGTTTTATTTACATCTCTTCTAGATCCATTCTGGTCAAACATGGTCATCAAGTAACGAATCATTTCAATTCTAGATAGGTAAAGATTGAGACCAAATTATGAACGAAGAAAACACTGTTAACTGGACCCGTTTAAGATATCGGGCGTCCTCGGTCAAACACTTTTTCGGGGCCTCCTGTAGTAAACCATTAGTTTTAGTCATGAACTAAAACAAGAAATTTACTCACAACACAATAGAAAGTGCAAATTTTTTTTCAAGATTCTCATCCAATTACTAGAATAATACGGATCCAATGGAACATTTTCAATGTACGTGAGTAACTCTCGTAGAGGGATCACCTGCAATTTTTTTAATTGAACGAATTTTTTCAAATGAACGAGTACAATGTACGGGTATAAAAAAAAAACGAACGATCCTCTCAAGAAGGGAATCTTTCAGGGACGTCATTTCAAGTTTTTCCAGGAGGGGGGGGGGGGCAAAGGGTGCAAATGCAATGAAAATCCATGGGAAAACACCAAAAACCACGCCCACTTTTTGTAAATACATTGATTTCTGAAAGCCAGGGGGGGGGCAATTGACCCCCCCCTGCCCCCCCTAAATGATGGGCCTGGAATCTTTAAAAATAACGACATTGCACATCTCTGGGGGATGAACTCATAAATTATATCCTTTGAATATACAATGTTTTCCTGTTTTGCTAAGCCATCGAATAAAACCTTCGATGTTCAACAAAACCCATCAGTACTTGAGCAGGAAAAAATCACTAGCACTAGAGGAAATAAGAGCATTAAGGCATGAAAACGTACAACAACTTTCTGACATTAACACTGAAGTATCGCAGGAAAAACAAAATAAGTAACTGGAAACTTGAATGATACACAGCACACGGGGCGTCAAAAAGGGTAGAAAAATTAAGGAAAATAAATAAAGAAAAGGAAATATCTTTCCCATTTTTCGATAGTCCATCCAGTTGAAGAAACTGTTTGGACTTAATCTGATACCGAATATTTTTTAAAGAAAATTTTTACTTTTCAATGCTTTGTCAATTAAAAAAAAAAAGAAAGAAAGAGAAAAGACATGCGAGAGAACAGTTTTGTCTTCATTTAAAGCTGTGTTCTCAGTCTTGTAATTAAATAATTAATAAAATATCTTACATTAAATTTATTCTTTACGTAAAATTGATATTAAGTTCAATTCTAACGACCAAAATAACTTCTTTTTTTTTCATATTCAGAACTCCTCTCTGAGCTAACACATTGCGGAAAAGGTGGTCATTCAAGATTTTTATTTATTTATTTATTTATTTATTTTTTGCTTTCATACAACATATTTATTTCTTAAAAGCTTTATATTTCTATTTGAATACTTTGCATTTTTTAAAAATATATTTAAATCATTTTAAATCGAAATAGCGTTTTATTGTGTACAATAAGTTGAGAAAGGATGTCTCGAAAAAGTATAGAGCCTTACAAGCAACTGTTGTTTTGGCTCTGTGCCATAATGCTTCTGCTTAAATGTTTTTTTCTTATTATTTTAATATTATATTTAAACCCGGATTATACACAAATGTATAGGTGCACATGCAATTGCACATTTTTGTTTGTTTTGACGTTAATGCATATAACTTCATAAAAACGCCGAACTTTCAAAATAACTGCATATAACTGAGTTTTTCGCTCTTTTTTTTCATAAAAGAAAGATTGCGAAAAAATATTTTGTTCTTCATAAAGAATAAAAAATCCAGAAGTTTTTCTAGAGTTAGTACTGTAAAATTAGCAATTTTAGTTTATTACTATGAAATTAGCTGCATTATTCTGTAATAACAACATTCTCTTTTTACAGGGTAGTTTTAAAGCATATTTTCTCAGCATCGTCTCTTCGTCACATAAGCTAACATTAAACTCTACAATGCTTTTAATAATCCCATCACCAGAAATCTAATCAAAGTTGTGCTCTTGCAACTCATATCCTCCAAATTAACACATAAACAATTCCTCTTTTTAACTGTACGAGTAGTAATAAAACTACAGAGGAAGCTTGTGTTTGAATAAACATGCTATGATATTTAATAACATGAAAAAATTATATTTATGGGAGATCTTATCTTTTGATTAAGACAAAGTACTTTTGCCCCTTATCGGTTGCATGTGTGGGCTACAATGGTAAATCGCCATCATCGTTTGACGGCAGCAAAAGGGGTGAGCGCTAATCCCCCGGCTCCAGTACCAGGATTACTCCATTCAAGAGAAATGACCACAAGGCCAAACCATTGATTGGTGAGACTGAGACTGGACACGTTTCTTTCAAAAAGCCGACAGTAGGAGAACCGGAACTTTCACACACACATACCCCTTGCCTTTTTTTGTCCTGCCGCCTGAGCCTGAGAAGGTCAATTAATTGGAGGGTGTTGGACATTGGACAAGCAAGACGGTTACACAATGGACTGAAATACTTCCGGAGCGACATTTAGTTCTTCATTTCGGTAAAAGTAGTGGTATCCTATGTTAAAGATGACACTAGGTTCATTTAGCAGAGCACAGAACCCATTAGGGATATTGATTTTTTTTTAATTATTGGCAACCGATTAATTATGAATAACATTAGAGACGTTTTCTTAAGATTTTTTTTTTTTTTTTTTTTGAGAAAAGGTATTTTGATGTACTTTCTATTTTTACTCCTCTTCTATAAACGACAAGGGATTTTTCTATGGAAAAAAAGGTGCTACCTTTTTTTTTTTGGTTTATTTACTTTTTACGTATCGATTTCATCAGATGAGAGAGGTATATTTTGTTTTTAAAAATCAGTTTTAAATGTTAAAAGGGTATGTTAGACATAATTTGCAGTCTCAGATAAATTAAAGAATATTGATCAGACGCTAAAATGTCGATGTCCGTTTGTCAGTATACGGGAAAGTAAGCTCGTTTAGTTCTTGACAGAATTTGTTTCATTTCGATCATATTCTCACAAAAGCATTTTTGTTCCTTTCTCATACAAGTTTTACTTGTAAATCTGACTGTTAGCATAAATGTCCCAATAGCGCAATTTAAGAAAAGCGAAATAATATTTACCGCACTTCGGCTCCAAGTTTGCGCCAAGTCCAGCTATAAGGACGCCAATTCAGTATGAACATCTTAAAAACCGAGAGAGAGAGAGAGAGAGAGAGGGGAGGGAAAAAAATAAAATACTAAGCGCAAACACGTTATATGGATGGAGAAAAAAAAGTCAATTGAATGAATTGCCTTTACTTGGCGTAGAAAGAAATCACGAAAGTATTGTCAAATAAATTATATAAACGACCACTTGCGGGTCCTAATTGTTCTCGCTCGATGTCAGTTTTTGAATCACATTTAAGTAATTAAATGTCTGCCCTGGGCTCTTCCCACGAACATTTTACTGCGAAGGCCAAAAAGGATTACTGCTTCGTTGTGTTCAATGTTGTTTTTCTCGGCGCTTTTTTTTACTTCCTTTTTCTTATCATCGTGTTTTCCTGGTCAGTAATTAAAGTATTTAACTGATCAAAAGGGGCTGATAAAAGTTGCTAATGAAAGAATCATTGAAAATGTCGCTTTAATAGCTTGGTTGAGAAATTTTTTCGTTTTCAGCCCTGTCTGTGTCCGAGTTTAGCACTCCCCTTCATTAGCATAAACTCATAAAATATAATACGGAATGAAAAGATTGTCGAAGTTAACCTTGATATGAAAGGGAAATACTATTACACAATAATATGTCACTAACATCATTTCTCAACGGCACTCCGTTTACTAACACAATTGAACACAATTACACACCGCACGACACAGCAAAAAAATGAGATGAAGTTTTTTAATGCATAAGAAAAATACTCAGGGGATGTACAAAAATGTCACTGTTTTTTAAGATTTTAACCGCTCTCCCTTCGTCAAAAAAAAAAAAAAAAAAAAACTGCTTCACCTTACCCCCCCCCCCCTACACACATTTCAAGCCATTTTTTATATGCATACTTTTTTTTACTCTTTCTTAAAAAAAATGCTTGATATCGCATTTCTTGTTAGCCCTTCCTTCCTCTTGTCACAAACTGTCACAATTTCACGAACGATCCCCTCCCGTTCAAAGCGTGAAGTCATTTGTGGGCTGACCCTTACCGAGAAATAAACTAACTAAAACTACTCAATTTCACTACAAAGTGGAGTTCAGGTTTAAGGTATTAATGCAAACTAAAATAAAAATAAAAAATAAAATAATGAACATTTCTGTTTCATTTTAATATCTGCGCATAAAAGGATTTAAGACAGAAAAACCGCAAGAATTTAACTAAAGTTCGTGAAAGAAAAAAGTAAAAGACGATATTAAGTAAAAGCATTCTGAACTTTTTATCTGGTAAATTAAATGTTCACATCATCAAAAAAAAAAAAAACTTTTCGTTTCGGTATTACAAAGGAATCGAATAATTTAATAACAATAGAATCAAATCTAAATCACATTAAATTTAATCACGAAATCAAAATAAACAAGATATTCGTACAAAATGGGCCTTCTTTGTCGTTTAAGATCATAGAATACACAACATTAGATACGCTTTTTTTCCCTTTTTTTCTGCCGCTCTCATTTAGCTAAATTCTAAATTATTTCCAATGAACATTTCTAGAAATTAAAAAAAAAAGTTATTTCTCGTCAGAGCAACTAATGATGTTATTTACTCATTAACTGACACCTACAAATACTATATTTTCGAAATCTATGATTCTGATCCTATCAAAATATAGTACGTTATTCATGTAAAAACTGGCAGCAAGAGCGTATCTAAGAAAAGTGCAACCATAAACCAAATATCGAGTAAAATAGTTACCACATTTGTATTTTCTAGATGAAAAACATAATTTGCGGTAGAAAGAATACAATTTCAGTTTTTAAATTCAAGACAAAACCTTGAACAAGTACAGTACAAACTCGTTTAACCGAACTAACTGGGAACAAAAACCTATCCGGATAAGTAAAAATCGAAATAATATAGGGTAGTTTGGGTAATAAGCGAACCAAATCCTTAAATAAGCAGTCTTACCTATTGCTACATTAAAAGACCATGTGTTGTAAAACAAAATTACACGGCATTGTTCACAAGACATTAAAAAATTTAAATATAAGTTATAAGTAAACATTAAAATATATAACATGAAACACAGTCGCGTCCAAACCCTTTAAGAATGTGTTACTTTAACTTATTTAGCAATATCTACGTTCTTGCTATTATAGTTTAAAATTATTATGTACATGAAAATAAAATGTTTTTTAAAAGGCTGTAAAGTTGATCCAGATTATCCAGAGATTCACATGAACGAGGGCCGGATAAGCGTAGTTCTTTACAATACTGAACATGAAATATTTTTAAAAAGGCTACAAAGTTGATCCGGATTATGAAGAGATCTGCATGAATGAGGATTGGCTAAGCAAGGTTCTTTACATAAGACTTGTGAAAGCAAGTTTGCTTCCAAAAGGGGCATAAAGTATCGATGAAAAATATTCTTGTGGCTACCAAAGAATCCGCAAATACGGTACACCCCCGATCCCCGATTATCCGCAGAATTGGGTGACCCTGGTATCGCGGATAGTCAGAAAAAAGTATAAAATATGGGGTAAAGAAGATAAAAAATGTCTTTCTTAAAAGTAATTGCATTACACTTAAAACGTGATGTGTACAAACAGTGACGCTAGGTATAGCATAAAAAATTATTTGTATTTAAGGTTCTCAAGCATATGAAATCTATGAAGTGGTGCTTACGATAACGCCAAGGTAAAATAATTTATTTTATGAAATACACCGCACTCTTAGGTAAGAAATGTCAAAAAATAAATAAATAAATAAATAAATAAATAAATAAATACATTCGTGCTTTTTTGAAAAAAATCAGTTTATTCTGTTTGTTTCATTCCTGAGACCCTCACGGATAATCGAGAGTTTACTGTATAAATCAAGTTTCTGTCTCGATGTTAACAGGTAAGTGATTTATAAAGCAATTACTATTACTATTCATTTATATTTCCTGTAGTGTAAAGGTCATTATATGGTCATTAAGTACTTCTACAAGAGGGATTATTGAGGATGGCTGCGTCGTACTACAATTTCAGATTTTCTGTGGACTTACCTGGCATTTGTTTCTGCCGCACAGCATTCGGCGTAATAATTTATCAGTCACTTTCGAATGTAATCCCATGGTGGAAACACCGAAGAGCACCGAGAGGGAAAAGTCGCCTGCGCAAAACGGATCGCTCTTCGGAAGGAATCTGGAGAGCACGATGGGAGGGGTTGGGATGAACAGCAGATGATGCCCCAACCTACGCAACAGAAGGCAGCGCGTTCAGAGAAATGCGTGGAGGTGTATTCAACCTTGTGACCGCGGGTCGCGGATATAATTCTTTCGCGTTTTCGGGACGCTTTGTGCGAATAATAGCTTAGAGCGAAATCGAAATGCAACGGCTTTTTCCGCATTTCCTTAGCATGAAACTAAGGAGATAATTAGTGAGACGAAGAAAATACTTTAAGCTTAATCTATCAATCTTTAATAACTTTTTTTACTGAGCAATGACAAACTGCTGTTTATTTTCATTTTCGACCTCAGCTGTCGTGTGGTGCCGTGTGGCCTTTCTCAGATTGGAATTGGAACCTGCCACCGAGTGGGTGCCGGGTGCTCCGCCTCCAGGTCAAAATATTGTGAAAGATAGCTCAAATGGATACATTTTATGCCTAATCTTCAAAAACGGACAAATATGCTGAAGGGACCGCAATAACTAACGGAAAACTGCATTTTTGGCGCAGAAAAGTGCATTTTATTATCTTTTCTAGCAGCTTGGTTGGTTGGTTGGTTGGTTGGTTGGTTGGTTGCTTGAGGTTTTCTGGTACAAGTGTCTTTATAGGCTATACTGCGCCAAACGATGAGTAGCAGCTTGGCCCAGAATCGGCGACTGTCGCAGTTTGAAGCAATTGGCGTGGCTGGCACATCGTTGTGCCATTTACGAAACTGATAAGAGAATTGAGAGGTTCTACTTTTGCAGACAATTTTAACTACAATAGTCAGTTTCATTTCTTTTTTATATATATTTACAGTACACTTCACATTCCAGGGTTCCCCGTACCTACTACAACTCGTGGTTTAACCGGGATAGGACCCTGAAGAGCGCTCTGTTCTTTTTGAACCAGAACCAAGGGTCGAGCAAACCCTTGGCCCAGCACCCCCAGAGGTATCGTTTCACCTTTTACAAAATGAAATGATCCGTTTCCGCTCCCAGTTCACCCGTCATCTCTCCATGGCCAAGCTGTAATCTTTATTTTGTGCAAATTCCACCTATTATTCTTTTTTGGAATTGTCAATAAATATACTTTTTATTTGTGGTTTTGTGCAAGAGCAGCTTTTGAGCTATTTGATGATTTTTTTTTCTGCCATCAACGCTAATTTAGTGAAATATTTTTGTATATGATTTTTTTTTTTTTTTTACATGACACAGGCATTGTATTATCACACAGGCTGTGAAACAAATACCTTTCGAATTTGATACCAAAGACATTGCTAAAACATTATGGAATGCATTAAAATTACATTTTTAAAAACATTTACTAATCAAATAGTAAATAGAAAGTTAAAAGTATCACTATGCCACATAAATCATTAAAAAAAATCGTAATTCTAAAGCTTGAACAAATTGTCCTGAGGTGATTTAAAAAATTAACCAAAGAGGTAAAACCTTTCAATTTTCCAAAAACAAAGCAGATGTCTCATTGGCCAGATCAAATTCTGCGTGAGTGGGTCGGTTTTGGTTTTACCTCTTTCTGCCGCCATTAACCAGAGACTAACCCCTTTCATAGCCTTTTTCTTTTTTAATTGCGAATAAACGGAGAAAACACACTGTACTCAAAGAACAACATACAGAGGAGAAATTGAAAGGCTTCGCGTGAAAAAGAAAGAAAGAAAAAGAAAAGATGCACAATTACATACTTCTGGGTAAAAAAATAATTCAGATACATTACGAGCACAACAGGCAAATAATACTTTACTACTAAACAACAAATAAGACCCACTGTATACATGAACCAAAATAAATAAATGAAATCCAACGCGCATTGTATTTTTTTTTTGCTGATTTAGTTAAGTGGAAAAATTTTACGTAGAAGCCTCTGTTGTTTGATGACTTACAAAACTATGACTACTTCTTCAGACTAATAGGACCACTATTGCCCACTAATAGAACGGACCTGATAACATGGAAGGATGTTTGCTGAATTTTGTATTGAAGTCACGGTTTCAGTACGTTGTAAGACAATTTGATTTAGAGACTTTCCTTACAAGAAAAAGCCCATTTTTTTATTACCTTTCAAATTGCGCTAAATAGTTTGAATTCAGTCCCTACGCATAGTAGTGGATATTAAATAAAAAAAAAAAAAGAAAAGAGCAAAGAAAGCAAATCAGAAATTTCAAAAAGAAAAGACGGCGATTTTCAAATTTAGTGTTTAAAGATCATTGGAATTATTTCGAGCTCTTGAAGTACGTTGCACCTGTGGCAATCAAAATTTGAGACACGAGCAGCCACTAACACTTAATTAATCCATATAAAATTGGTCATCGCGAGTGCTTTGGATCAAATAAAAAGCAAAGATAGTTTGCACGGCAATATAATTGTATAAATATCTTGTCAATACTTTTTCCACACACCCGACACAATCGCATTTCCAGAAAAATACCGACACACGTACCAATACGAACATCAAGTTAGGCACCCCCGAAACGTAAGAGGAATCAACACAAACATTCTAAATAACCCAATGTTCTCTTTCAATGCAATCCGCGCGTGCCAAGACGAAATACATGCTTTGGGGGGAGCATGTGTTTTCTTACATGCTGGTGCCTCGAGCAAGCCCAGCTGACAGCACATAATAGCGAAAAATAAGCTCTTCCTAATTCTTCTCCAGCCAGATCTCCCCAGGTGTGGGGTAGGTACTACATAGTCATAGTCCACCAAGGTGTGTGTGTATGTATATGCTCGTGGGCATACACGGAAGGTGAAGGGAGGGGCCGGCACGCGACGGTCGCGTGGCTCGTGTCCCTTCTCCAAGGAAAAGGTCGTCCTAATTGAGTGGAACAAGTGGCAAAGCAAAAGGACATCTGGACGGACCCTACGTCGTAAAAATTTTGGGATTTATTGGGAGGAAAACTCCTATAGTGAATGAATCGGGGAGAGGAAGGAGGGAAAAAAATAGGAGGCTTGACTCCCGGGAAGTTTTTGTGGCGAAGGTCTTTAAAAGTCTCCTCCGCACCTTCAAGAACCCAGCCTTTCGGGCTGAGATCTTAGCTTTTATATAGGGTGTTATTACGAGTTTTTCCAGGGAGTGGGGAAAGTAGATACAGAGGAAGGAAAAAAATCTTGAGATTTTTATGGGGGCCAAGCCTTATACCATATCCGTGGCAGGGCCCAAGCTAGGTTTTCTCCTTTTACACTGTTTCCTGCGCTTCCTTAGGGTGTGGAGATCAGTAAGGTCTATGTCTTTCAGGACGCAGCGAAACGACAATTTTTTTTTCATTTCAAAATTAGTCTCGGCAAATTTCTACACTTTGACTTTCTTTTCACACTATACAATTTAATGTTAACAACCGAGTTTGGGAATAGGAACATTTCTGCAGACAACATAATACCACATATAATCTGCAGAAGAGTTGCGATCAGTCTCCCAATTTGATTTTCATGTTCTGAATTTCATTTATAATTTTATGAGGACTCTAAGAGTGTATCCTGTTTAACGAGTCTTGATTTAAAAAACTTCCATTGCAAAACTAATGGATGTAGTCTATTTACAAATAATTTTCTAAGAAATGAGAATTATTCATTTCAACAGTCAATGTTTTCAAACTAAAAGAAAAGAAATAAAATCTACAAACTAAAATGTTCCACCATAAAATATTTGGGAAAGCCTGGGAGCTCTTAACAGGGGAAAAGAGAGAGAGAAAAAATTATCCTATAAACAAAAGCTGCTTATTTACCTATTATATGTTTATAAAAGAATAATAAACTGGTGTTAAGTTCTCACTAGACAATATATCGAAAATTATAAGACAATGAGAAAATCCCTACTGGAAAATAATTATTGTAACTTTTTTAGAACATGACTCTTGCATAAATCTGTG
The DNA here is from genome assembly GCA_038373865.1 of Uloborus plumipes. Lineage (NCBI taxonomy): Eukaryota > Metazoa > Arthropoda > Arachnida > Araneae > Uloboridae > Uloborus > Uloborus plumipes. Next base: position 26,100 of record JAXGGA010002650.1, read on the forward strand.
CCCCTGCAGAAGGATGGCAACATTGCACAAAATCACTAGATTTAGTCGATAAGTTAAAGTTTGGAGGTTGTTGAATGTTGATGACATAAATGGCAAATGAAAAAGAGGACATCACTGCACAAGTAGAGGACAGTTTAAAGTTCATAAAAATCTAAATTTTATTTATAGTATATTACACGTTATCATTCTAAAATTAGTGAGTCAGGATATATTATTTATAATTTCATACTTGATTTGATTTATCGATACATTGCAACCTTGCTTTCATTTTTAACAGGAACTAGAACAGCAAGAAGAATAGCATTTGTTTAAAAGGAGGCGATTCATAATGTGCAACTGCAATTAGCTGCCTCTAAACAATACGTGGACGAAGAGAAGAAGCTGTAAGAAAAATCACCCGGGCCATGTACTATGTCGTATAATATTTTTATCGTATAATAAGTAGTTGCTTGCAGTACTTGTATTTTCAATACTGTCCTAACTATACAGGGTGAGTTCGATCGAATCTGCCATACGAAAAGGGGTGATAGAAGAGCCCAAGTGGAGTATAGAACCACCCATTAGCGGTGTCAATTCGTAACCGTAACCGAGTTATGGTATATTTAAGGAAAATTCACAAAAAAACAAAATTCTGAGAAAAAGACCAATTTCTGAAGTTCCTGTTGGGTCTACGCACAAAATAAGCACATATTTCGAAAGAGCAGAAAAAATCCTTTAAAATGACATCTTTTTCATCAAGATAGTCGCACTTTATAGCGAGTTACAAGCTTTCAAACACTGGAAACACTCAAAAATGAAATTTCATCAAACTTTTCAGTCAAAAATTTCAGAAACAACCGTATGAGCTACAACCGATCAAATCTACTAAAAACTGGCCCATTTCACTAGCTTTCAGATGATACAACAGAAAATCACATTGGGCTTTAAGTTCAGCAGATATTCTGGCGTTTGTTTGTAACAGTATGAAAATCGCCCTTCGTCAAAATAGGGAAACCAGCGAAGATTCATAATTTTATGTTCTAAATTTTATATTTCATGTAAATGTACTGTTTCCTTTATTCAAGAAAAAGAAAGTTTTAAAGAAAAATATTAAATTGTAACACTTTATTGAGTTAACAATCACAACAGAAGACCACAACACGAAGAAACAATGGAAGCATTACTTTAACGCGCTTTTCACAAAGAAAAATTCAAAGTAAATGAGTTACACTAACATCTATGAGTCTATTTACATGTAAGCAATCTTCAAAATTTCCCATAGCTACTGAAATTATCATCCCCCACACCAGATAGAAGCCCTTGGCCTTTTACGAGCGGAAACTACCGTCGCTCTCAATGAAATTTCATTTTCACTTTTGCTACCGCTCCATCAAGCCAAATGCGCAAATCCTACCAACTGGTTGCATCTGAGCAGTAAATTGCTTGTTTCAAGAGTCCCCAAACAAAGAAGTTCACTGGCGTCAGGTTTGGTGATCTAGGTGACCAAGGAATGGGACCCAAATGACCAATCCATTGCTGATTGTTCTGTCAGAAAGTCTCGAACTGCATTTGAAGAATGTGCAGAAATACCACTGTGTTGGAAAATTATTTCCGCTCTCTCCCAAACAGAAGTAACATAAAGCAAATCAGGCAAGCACTGATTCCAGAATCTCTAAATATTCTATTCCTGTCAGGTTACATTGAAACTCTATCAACTGATCGCCGATTACGCCAAGTCAAACCTTTAAGCTGAATCGCTTTTGGAATAATAAGTTTAAATAAGGTTAAAAATGAATTTTGTTCAAAATACTGATGCCACAGAAATGTACATGTATCGTGCAACTTCGAGTTAACATCGACTCACCTGTCCAGTTTTTTTTAGAAAATGATGTAGTTGAATGTCTCAGCCTAGTAGACATCTGCAAAATTTTTACTCGTTTTGGAGATCTGGGTTGCTAAACCAATGCTCTTGTGTGAAATGGTTAGAAGAAATTTGCATATCCGATTGAGTGCGAAAGTAGCATATGTTAGTGACAAATTTGAATATATTCCATGTATTGAAGGTTTATTTGTGTGAAGATTGTTTCCTTAGGGGAACTTAAATTGATACACTGTTGCGATACTAATCCGAGACTCGTGGTTTCAAATGTGATTTAGCTTAAAGGTCTGGCGTAATCGGCGATCGGTTGATAGAGTTTCAATGTAACCTGACAGGAATAGAATATTTAGAGATTCTGGAATCAGTGCTTGCCTGATTTACTTTATGTTACTTCTGTTTGGGAGAGAGCGGAAATAATTTTCCAACACAGTGGTATTTCTGCACATTCTTCAAATGCAGTTCGAGACTTTCTGACAGAACAATCAGCAAGGGATTGGTCATTTGGGTCCCATTCCTTGGTCACCTAAATCACCAAACCTGACGCCAGTGAACTTCTTTGTTTGGGGACTCTTGAAACAAGCAATTTACTGCTCGGATGCAACCAGTTGGTAGGATTTGCGCATTTGGCTTGATGGAGCGGTAACAAAAGTGAAAATGAAATTTCATTGAGAGCGACGGTAGTTTCCGCTCGTAAAAGGCCAAGGGCTTCTATCTGGTGTGGGGGATGATAATTTCAGTAGCTCTGGGAAATTTTGAAGATTGCTTACATGTAAATAGACTCATAGATGTTAGTGTAACTCATTTACTTTGAATTTTTCTTTGTGAAAAGCGCGTTAAAGTAATGCTTCCATTGTTTCTTCGTGTTGTGGTCTTCTGTTGTGATTGTTAACTCAATAAAGTGTTACAATTTAATATTTAGCTTTAAAACTTTCCTTTTCTTGAATAAAGGAAACAGTACATTTACATGAAATATAAAATTTAGAACATAAAATTATGAATCTTCGCTGGTTTCCCTATTTTGACGAAGGGCGATTTTCATACTGTTACAAACAAAAGCCAGAATATCTGCTGAACTTAAAGCCCAATGTGATTTTCTGTTGTATCATCTGAAAGCTAGTGAAATGAGCCAGTTTTTAGTAGATTTGATCGGTTGTAGCTCATACGGTTGTTTCTGAAATTTTTGACTGAAAAGTTTGATGAAATTTCATTTTTGAGTGTTTCCAGTGTTTGAAAGCTTGTAACTCGCTATAAAGTGCGACTATCTTGATGAAAAAGATGTCATTTTAAAGGATTTTTTCTGCTCTTTCGAAATATGTGCTTATTTTGTGCGTAGACCCAATAGGAACTTCAGAAATTGGTCTTTTTCTCAGAATTTTGTTTTTTTGTGAATTTTCCTTAAATATACCATAACTCGGTTACGGTTACGAATTGACACCGCTAATGGGTGGTTCTATACTCCACTTGGGCTCTTCTATCACCCCTTTTCGTATGGCAGATTCGATCGAACTCACCCTGTATACTATCCGTGATTCTGCAAACTAGGAACATCCCGGAAAAAAAAAAAAAAAAAACACGAGAGTTTTTTCGGGCATTTCATCAAAATCAAAATTGTTAAATATCCAAGCCTGTCCAAGCCTATAGTGTTTGCTTCCAATTATTACTCTACTTCACTACTACTTGTTTTTCAACTGCTATAATTGACAATCAGTTTTTCTCGCGTTTTGATTTTGTTACTGATTTCGGTGTCACTTTTAGTACTAAGCTCGATTTTACCCTACATATTAACGACATTGTTTCAAAGGCATATAAAGTTCCTGGTATTCTTAAACGCAGAACTAGAGATTTTTCCAATGAGCAGACATTTAAAACGCCTTGTGTGCTTAAACCGAGAATACTGCAGTTTTATTTAGGATCCATATTACAATAATAAAGCAAACATTATCGAGCAAATTTAATCTGAATTTATTTATTATTTATTTTACAGAACCAATAAGCACCATTTTTTGACTTGTTCAAATTATTTTTAATGTACTATTTACAAAGTTCCCAGACTTAAAGCACGACATGAACTTCTGTGTCTTTTTTTCCTCTTAGAGAGAGTGTGGACACAATTTTTTTTTTCTAATTATTGATCTATATGTCTAAAACTTTGTGTACTTGTATATTTACTACATCTAAAAGCATTAAAAAAATTGGTGAAGAAACAAAGAATACTTTTTTTGAAATTTAAAATTAAAAAAAAATAACAAAATTTCAAAATGCTCCATGCGTCACAATTTTTTCAAACTCTGAATTTCCACTTAATTTCCATTCATTAGGTATGATTGCATAAATTTATGCATTACAAGTATGTTTTATGCGATGTTTTATAAAAGATGGCTGAAAGTGAAAATTTATATAAATTTTTCAGCTGAAAAATTCATCAAAGAAAGTTAGAAAACCTGAATTATTTGAAAAACAAAATGCCCAAAAATCTACAAATATATTTTTGCTTAAGAGCAAGAATCTGAGAAACTGTCACGCTTAGCATTATGGGGTGATTCATGACCTCTCAGATTTTCTCCCAAAAATTACCAAATGTTTATTATCTTATTGAAAGACCAAATCCAGAATGTTTTGCTCTAAAGTGGAGTTGTTTAGTTTTTATGGATCCCTAAAGTTGAAAGTGCGACATCAAAAATTAAGCGAATTTTCAAGACATGGAAGTTACAGTGAACCAAAACCCTTAACAGGAACGGTTGAACTCCCAATTTTCTTTTTGTATAAGGAATGTAGAAAGTTGAAACTTTATAAAATGAATGTTAAATTTGTGGTAAGTTGTTGCCGTAAGGTCAGTGAAGGCCCTCAAAACAAGGCATTTTTGACGTTTTTTAGCGTTTTTGAGGTCCAAAAACAGCTTGTACATTTCAGTTGGCACGGCAAAAGTGGTATAGTTTGAAAGACCAGTTTAAGCACTTTAAAATAATGTATAAATAACCGAGGAAAGTTCAACGTGCTTTCAGTTGCGTAAGGCCGAAATATGAAAAATGTCATATTTTAGCGATATTCAAACGGTCATAACTTCCTCTGCCAACAACATATTGAAGTATTTTCTTTGCCAATGTCATACTCTATTCTTTGTCTTACCAGAACAGTTGAGTTCTTTGAGGCGAAATGTGAAATTTTTTTTTACAAAAAATACATAGGAAAAAGTACATTTTTTGTAAAAAATTTTTTCACATTTCGCCTCAAAGGACTCAACTGTTCTGTTAAGACAAAGAATAGAGTATGACATTGACAAAAGAAATATTTCAATATGTTGTTGGCAGAGGAAGTTATGACAGTTTGAATATCGCTAAAATATGACATTTTTCATATTTCGGCCTTACGCATCTGAAAGCACGTTGAACTTTCCTCGGTTATTTATACATTATTTTAAAGTGCTTACACTGGTCTTTCAAACGAAACTACTTTTGCCGTGCCAGCTGAAATGTACAAGCTGTTTTTGGACCTCAAAAACGATAAAAAACGTCAAAATGCCTTGTTTTGAGGGCCTTCACTGACCTTACGGCAACAACTTATCTCAAACTTAACACTTATTTTGTAAAGTTTCAACCTTCTATATTCCATATACAAAAAGAAAATTGGAGTTAAACAGTTCCTGGTAAGAGTTTTGGCTCACGGCAACTTCCATGTCTTGAAAATCCGCTTAATTTTTGATGCCGCACCTTCAACTTTAGGGATCCATAAAAACTAAACAACTCAACTTTAGAGCAAAACATTCTGGATTTGGTCTTTCAATAAGATAATAAACATTTGGTAATTTTTTGGAAAAAATCTGAGGGGTCATGAATCACAGGCGTGACACTCTCTCAGATTCTTGCTCTTAAGTTCAACCTTTTAATTAATTTTAATTTATTAACAAAACGTTAACTTTTTTAATTACTATTTTTTATTGTTTCTGGCAACAATTAATCAGAAGTGAATTAACTGTAATTACCATTATTTATTATTACTTTTGGCAGTCGGAAGTAAAATGCAGGCATCATGACAGAGAAAGTAATCTAATAGTGCTTTAAAATATTAAACTACAAGAAGAAAGGATATTCGTCCTTTAAAGGTGCTGGCTGCTTTCCCCATAAGTATATTTTAGAAATAAATCGGAAAAGGAGTTCCAAACCTAAAACTGAAGAGTGTAAAGAAGCTTACATGAGTGAACGTATGACACAAGAAATTATTCAAATCGTATATTTGTAGAAAAGAAAAGGAGATAGAAGCTCTCATTAAAATTACATAAATTAACATTGCCGTTAAAGTTCTTATACAAACTACAATTTCCATATCTCTCAAAAATTTCACTGTGGACATATACCTGCATAAATATTTAATTCTCACATGAATCATTCAGTTTTCTAATTTGCCTCTCTATACGAAAGCGTCGTTCTGTGCCGACATAAATCGAATATATTTTTCCCTCCGGAAACCTTGAACTCGTTAAGGATTAGGAATCCGCCCAGCGGGCGAATAGTTCCAGGGAAATCGGGCGTCGAGAAGATAATCAGAA
>JAXGGA010002650.1:42500-117464 GCA_038373865.1 Uloborus plumipes
ATAATATAAAAATAAATAATAATAATAAAATATATAAAAATATAATAAAATAAAATATAAATATAATAAAAAATATAATAAATAAATATAATATAAAATATAATAAATAAAATATAATAAATAAAATATAAAATAAATATAATTAAAATAAAAATATATAATATATAATAAAATATAAAAAATATATAAATATAATTAATAATAAATATATAATATAAATATAAATATAATAATAAAAAAATAATAAATAATAATATATAAATAAATATAATAATAAAAATTATAATATAAAATAATATAAATATAAATATTAAATAAAAATATAAAATAATATAATAAATAAAAATAAATAATAAATATTAATAAATAATAATATAAAATATAATAATATAAATAATAATAAAATATATAAATAATAAATAAAATAAAAATAAATAATTATAAAATATAAATATATAATAATTATAAAATAATATAATTAATAAAATAATATATAATAAAAATAATAAATAATATAAATATAAATAATAATATAAATAATTAAATAAATATATAAAATAATAATATAAAATATAATAATATAATTAAATAATATAATAATAAATATAATATTAAAATATAAATAATTAATATAAATATAAATAATAATTATAATATAATATAATAAAATTATAATAATATAATAATAAAATAAATAATATAAAAAATAAATATAAAATATATAATAAATATAATATAAATAATATTAATAAAAATAATAAAATTAATAATAATATAAAATATAAATATAATATAATATTAATAAAATAATTAATATATAAAATAATATAAATAAAATAATAAATATTATAATATAAAAAAATATATTATAAATATATAATATTAAAATAAATTAATATAAAATATAAAATAATAATAAAATATATAAAAATATATATAATAAAATATAAATAAAAATATTAATAAATATATAATAAATATATAAATATAAATTAATAAATAAAAATTAATAAATAATAATATAAAAATAAATAAAATTATATAAAATATATAATTATAAAATAATAATATAAATATAAATAATAAAAAATAATTAATAATAAAAATAATAATATAAATTATAATAATAAATAAATATAAAATAAAATAATATAATATTAAATATATAAATAAAAATATAATAATATAAATATAATAAATAAAATAATAAAATAAATAAATAATATAATATATATAAAATAAAATAATATATAAATATATAAAAATAATATAAATAATAAAATATAAATAATTAAATATAAAATAATAATAAAAATAAATTATAATAAAAATAAAATAATATAAAAATATAAATAAATATAAAATAATAAATAAATAAAAATATAATATAAATATAATAATAATAAATTAATATAAAATAATAATATAAATAAATAAATAAAAATATAATAATAAATAATAAATATAAAAATAATATAAATAATAAAATATAAAAATATAATAAAAAATAAAATATAAAAAATAATAATAAATTAATAATATAAAATAAAAATATATATTATAAATATAATAATAATTAAATATATAATAAAATTATAATATAAATAATATAAATATATAAAATAATAAAATATAATAAATATAATAAAAATAATATAAATATAAATAAAATATAATAAAATAAATATAATAAAATATAAAATAAATAAAAAAAATTAATATAATAAATATAAATATATAAAATAATAAAATTAATAAATATATAATAAAAATATAATATAAATAAAAATAATAAATAAATAAATAAAAATAAAATATAAAATATAATAAAATAATATAATAAAATAAAAAATATAAATATAATATAAAAATAAAAATAATAATAAAAATAAATATAATTAAATAATAATATAAAAATAAATAAAAATATAATAAATAAATATAATAAATAAAATAAAAATATAATAAAATAAATTAAAATAAATAATAAAATAAAATATAATAATAATAAAAATATAAAATAAAATAATATAAAATAAATAAATATAAATAATAAATAATAAATAAAATATAAATAAAATATAATATAAATAAATAATAATATAATAAAATAAAATATATTATAATATAAATATAAATAATAAAAAATAATAATATAATATATAATAAAATATAATAAATAAAAAATAATATAAATATATAATAAATAATATAAAATATAATAAAATAATATATAAATTATAAATATAAAATTAAATAATAATAAAATATAAATAATAATAAATATAAATATAATATATATAATTAAAATAATAATATTAAATAATAATAATATAAATAAATAAAAATATAAATAATAATATAAATAATATAATATAAATATATAAAATAAATAATATAAATAATATTATATATAAATATAATATAAATAAATAAAATAATATAAAAATAATATAATAAATATATAAAATAAAATATTAAAATAATAAAAATATATAATTATAAATAATATATAAAATAATAAATAAATAAATAAATATATATATAAATAATATAAAAAATAATAAAATAAATAATAAATATAATAAAAATAAATAATAAATATAATTAAAAAATAATAATAAAATAATAAAATTAATAAAATATATAAATATAAAAAATATAATATATAAAAATAAAATTAATAATATAATAAATAATATAAAAATATAATATAAATAAATATAATAAAAATAAAAATATAATAATAATAAAATAAAATAATAAATATAATATAATATATAAAATATAATAAATAATATAAATTAATATAAAATAAAATATAATAAATAATAATATAATAAATTATAAATAAAAATAATAAATAAATATAAAAATATAAATAATAAATATAAATATAATAATAAATAATATATAATAAATTAATAATATAATATAAATAAATATAATATAATAATAAATTATAATAAATATATAAATATAAATAAATAAAATAATTATAAATATATAATAATATAATAAAATATAAATATAATATAATAAATATAATATAAATAATATAAATTAAATATAATTAATATATAATAATTATAATTAAATAAAATAATATAAATAATATATAAAATAATTAATATAAATAAATAATAATTATAATTAATAATAAATAATATTATAAATAATATATAAATTATAATATAAATATAATATAATATATAATATTAATAAAATAATATATTATAAAATATAATATATAAATAATATTATAAATATATAAATAAAAATAAATATTAATATAAAAATAATATATTAATAAATTAATATAATATAATAAATAATAATATATAAATATATATTATATTATATATTTAAATTATATATAAATTAAAATAAATATTATATAATTAATATATTTTATAATTATATTATTAATATATTTATTTATTATATAATTTATATATTATAATATATTTATTATTTATTTATATAATATTATTATATTATAAATATTTATATAATTATTTAATTATTTATAATTATTATATTTTAAATTTATTTAATATTATAATAATTATTTTATATTTTTATAATATAATTATTATATATTTATTATTATATTTTATAATATTATTTAATTATTATATTATATTATATTTATTATATTATTAATTTATATATTATAATAATTATATTATTTTTTATATTTTATATTTATATTAAATTATTATATTTATTATTTATATATATTATTTAATATTTTTTATTTATATTTTATTTATTATATTTTTATTATATTAATATTTTAATTATTATATTTATTTTATTATATTTTATTATTATTTTTTTTATTTTTTTTTCATTTTTTTTTTTTTATTTTTCTATTATTTTTTTATTTTTTTTTATTTTATTTAATTTTTTTTTGTTTTTTTTTTTTTTTATTTTATTTATTTTTATTTTTTATTTATTTTTTTTTTTTTTATTTATATTCTATTTTTATTTATTTATTTTTTTTTTTTTTTTTTTTTATTTTTTTTTTTTTTATTTTGTATTTTTATTTTTTATTTATTTTTTTTTTTTATTTTTTTATTTTTTTTTTTTTTTTCTTTTTTTTTTTTTTATTTTTTTATTTCTTTTTATTTTATATTTTATTTTTTTTTATTTTTTCTTTTTATTCTTTTTTTTTTTTCAATTTTATTTGTTTTATTTTTTTTATTTTTTTTATTTTTTTATTTTTTGTTTTTTGTTTATTTTTATTCTTACTTTTCTATTTTTCAAGAACTTAATTATTAAAATTGATTATTGCTTCTTATTATCCTTAATTGTATTATTATATTTTTTTTAAGGAAAATTTATAAATATGTTATCTTATCTTTATTCATTCATTTCTTAATTTTAGTCTTCTTCTTATTTTATGTTACTTTTCATTTTATGTTACGTTCGTCTGCTTACCTTTTACTTTTTATTTTTTTATTATTATCAGCAACAGAAACAAACACAATGTTAAGCAGTCCATGAGAAATTTGGGTTCATTAATGTTGTCATTATATTATTATTTGAGTGAATACTTTAAAAATCATTCTCTCATTTTTTTAACTTAAAAATTCAGGTATATTTCAGACCACTCACAATGAGCATCACTGGCTTATATTATTTAAAGCACATTTGTGGCTGTAAAAACTTCCTTTGGCAGTGCTTTAAGCTACAAAAAATTGTGGTGGGCGAAAAATGACGAAAAAAAAAACTGCTATTTAAGAGGAACAAGTTATCAGATTATCGGGGGCAATTGAACCCCTCTCCCTGACCAGAAAATAATAAATAAATAAATAAATAAATAAAAACATTAATTATTCAACACTCCCTCTCGCCCCCCCCCCCCGGGGGGGCGTGCGTGGTGCGCAGGCAAAAGTGCAAATTCAATGTATACTATGTGTTGAAGAATAACTGCGCATTTGCATTTTTTCCTAAAAGGGTGGAGGGTGGGGGAGACGGCAACCCCCCCCCCCCGGTTGGTTGTCCAGATGATAGGCTTGATAACAAGACACTTCTATTCAATGAAAAAAAAAAAAAAACACCCTCAGCCGGATGAATTTTCATTCAGCAGCTCTCATCTTATACACTGAAAAAGGAGCTCGTAATAGCTCCGAAACACCTGTCAGCAATTTAAATTCAGCTTTTTATGCACTATAATGTTATTAGTAAGGTTTTTTTAAAACATGCTACGCTTTGAAAGCTGGTTGTAAGCCATGAAATAATGAAGATATAATCATTTTAGTGAAGAAACTTTACCCCTCCCCTTACGCCCCCTGCACTATTTTTAGCTTACGCACTATTTTTTTTCGGGGGGGGGGGGGCAACATCCGAATTTGTATTCCTGGTGCCCAATACCTTTCAGAAAAACCAACTGTCATAATTGTATCATAAAAAGTGCATGGAAAACCAGTCGCTCCCAGACTATTTCGAAAATTCTTAAATCGTTTTGCAAATGTCCTTTACTGCAGTTCCTTCCCCGTAGGGTAAAAATCTCAAACTCAAATCTCACGAACTTCTCGTCAATTTGACGAATATAACGAAAGTTTATTCGAAGCGTTTTTCACGAAACCATTTCTTTTAATACGACGAAAATTTCGTGAGATTTTAGCAGGCATTTCTGAGAGTGATGTGACGCAAGAGATTTTAAATTTGAAGAAAGTAATTTATTTACGATTTATTTTTTGAAAATGAATTATTTGAATTGTAAAAGTCTTTCTCTAATTAAAAAACTATTCCTTTATTCTAATACAATACAAACCAATAAAAATCAGTGCACTTTGTGCATTTTAATACGCTTTTATTAGTTTCACACGTGGGTTTGTTTGTCAATATGTACGTAGCTCTGAATAAAAGATAAAATTCACGTGCTATACAAATGTAACAAGAAGTTCTGTCAAGAACTAAACGAGCCTACTTTCCCGTACATCGACATCGGCATTCTAGCATCTGATCATTATTCTCTTGATTATCTAAGACTAAAAATTATGTCAAACATACCTTTTTAGCACTTGAAGCTGATTTCTAAAAGCAAAATATACCCTTCTCATCAGATGAAATAGACACATAAAAAGTAAATAAATGAATAAATAAAGCTTTGTCGCACCTTTTAAAGAATGTAACTGTTACAGTTCTTCCGTAGAAAAATTCCTCAATTGTTTTCAAAAAAAAATTAAAAGTACAAAGTACATCAAAACACATTTTATCAAAGAAAGAAAAAAAATAAAGAAAAAAAAGAAAAAAAAAACTCGTCCGTTGATAAAATGTCTCGAATTTCACTTTTAATCCGTTGCCAGTTGTTAAATATAAATAAAGAATAAAATGCCCTCGTGAATGAAACATTTTTGTTACAAAAAAAAATCGTCTGCCAAAAATAATAATAATAATAATAAATTCAATAAAACAAATGAATAAATAAACAAAAAATCGTCTGCACAGTTAGTCATTTTTTTTTCGGACTGTTTACTCAAAAGTTATTAGGGGTGACAGCTTGCTTGAGCGGTTCAATGTTGAACGAAAAATTGTTCAAATCGGAAATGTAAATACGGGAATGAAGTATCCTTGAAAAGTTCTTTCCAACAAAAAAAAGTTTGTTCAAATCGGACTGTTCATTAAAAAGTTAGTATCGCGGGACCGGTTATTTGAACGGCTCAAAGTTGAACCAAAAATTGTTCAAATCAAAAAATCAAATATGGGAATGAGCTGTACTCGCCGAGATCTTTCCAACAAAAAAAGTTTGTCCAAATCGGAATGTTCATTCAAAAGTTATTAGGGGGGGACAGACAGACAGACCGACCGACAGACCGACAGACACACAAATTCCCCATCTCAATACCCTACTTTCAAATTTTTAATTTTTCGATATTTATTTCATTTTTTTTTTGTTTCTTTTTGACTTTTTTTTTACTTGGCGATATTTTTTGGGCTTGGCGATATTTTTTGGACTTGGCGATATTTTTTGGACTTGGCGACATTTTTTAGATGCATTAAGCCAATTTTAATGCTTTTTTCGTCTCTTTTATTTTTAACGGGAAAGTAGGCTAAAAAAGGAATATACTTAATACCATTATTAATGCTGAAGGCTAAACTGTATTACATGCTGATGCATTATAAGTGTTTCAGTTGTTAGTATTAAGGCCCCTATCCCAAGCAGCACCAGAACGTTCAAATTTGGTGCAAAAATGGTGTTATTGGTCAAATAACGGTACTAAGTGTCCCTTGAACGTTATATTCGACGTGTAAAAACAGTAATATTATCACGGTGTCATTTCAGTGATTAAAGAACGTGATATTTGACGTGCAAAAACAGTAATATTATCACGGTGTCATTTCAGTGCTTAAGGAACGTGATATTTGACGTGCAAAAACAGTAATATTATCACGGTGTCATTTCAGTGCTTAAGGAACGTGATATTTGACGTGCAAAAACAGTAATATTATCACGGTGTCATTTCAGTGCTTAAGGAGGTGCTTAATTTCTCAGAATTGAGGTCGTGAATTGCTGCTTTTTAGAAAGGGGGGAGGAATCATATCTGCAGAAACTTTAAGTTTTATCCTAAACAACTCTTTCTCCCAAGATCCTAATCAGATTTGCATGCATTTCAGTAAAAAAACATTATATTCATACTAATAAAATGATATGATTTACGCCCTTAGTCTTTCATAGATGGCGCCTTCTGCAAAAAAATTTCCTTTTAAAGTATTATTTTTCTCCCTCGATATGATCAAGTAGTGTCTAGTGGTTAGCGTGTCCTGCTGGAGTCGCAAGGGACCCGCGTTCGAATCCCGCGGAATGAATATATTAAATTCAAAGTAATTAAACAATCAAAAATTAAATAAATTAATTAAGTAATTAAATAATTAAAACCAAGATGGCGACGATCATGGATCAAAAATGGCGGATCAAAAATGACGTCACGGTTAAAACACGTCACGGCCCCGGATAGTGACGTGGGTATACGTAGTATACATTTTTAGCTGGGGAGCACTGAAAACAAACGTATTTCCAGAACCTAAATATAACCTATCATTCCACGTTCAAAACTGGGACAAAAAAAGGTGATCAACACCAGATTTCGACGTGTCATATTACCATCGATCGATGAGACACATAGACGTTGACAACACGTGCTGCGAGAACGTGTTTTGAACGTGCCGGCTGGTGCGCTCTGTACGTGTTGCAGAACGTGTTTTGAACGCCTTTGTGCTGCTTGGGATATAGACGAGCCGGCGCATCAAGATAAAGTTTCACCACTTTGGATCCAGCGCGTGTTTGTGTGTTTGAGTGGTTGTCTTTTCTGGCTGGTAATCGCGTTTTGGTAATTTTTTACTGTAAGCAATTATTAGCGGCACGTGGATATGGCAAAGCTTAGCAATGTGCCAAAACTTTTTTCTGGTAACCCTACTCCGCAACAATGAAAATTTGAAAGTAAAAGTTAAGGATATGGATCCAAAGTAGTGAAACTTAATCTTGATGCGTCGGCCTGTCTATACAGCGGCTCTAGTTAGTATGTAACTTTGAATAAAAGACAAAAATCACGTTCTTTGCAAATATATAAGTATTATATTTAAGACTAGCCGGGTACCCAGCCCTGCCCGGGTTTCTGTGGGTGTAGAGTGGTTTAGTGAAACTCATTCATAAATTTCCCAACACTAAAGTGCATATCTATAAACATTATGGCTACTTCTGTAAACAATGGCTATGTTATGGATAAACTATAAAAAAAATAATGCAAGCTAAAAAAAATAGCAAGCTACAAATAATGTTTGAGTAAATAGGAAATGTTATAAGCTTGGTATATTAAAATAAATATATATTTACAGTATCAATCGCACTGAAATGAACCATTTCCAAATATTGCTCGTTAAATAAGTCCCATTATTAGTTTCTATCCTCGTGACAACATTGGTGAGGTGAAAACATCTTATGTACCTAATTTAGAAATTTTTTTGACTATAAACACTTTCTATTCTTTAACTATTGCCGAAATCAAATTTTTTTTTAATTTCACCCGTTAGCGATTGTTGGCTCAGATAAATATAAAAAGTCGTTAGAAGGCAATAAATTCCATACTTACTCCAGAGAAGCCTTGGTTCAAAATTTTCAATATGATTACAATCAATATTGTTGCTGCATGGCACCAAATTTTTGCAACAATGGGTTGAAAATTTAATCATTTAATGGGGAAATGACATAAAATTAACTGTTTCCCATAATAACTTTTTTAAACTAAGCTTTTTAGAAATAAATTATAGCTTATCCTGCTCTCTGTTACTGTAGCTATCTACGGTGAAAAAATGGTTAAAATCGGTTCAGTAGTTTGGAAGATTACCCCGGTCATACGTTTTCAAAAGTAGTCTTTTATGTATACAGATTATTACTATACTAGGTGACCCGTGCGGAATTCCAAAAAAAAAAACTCTAAACTTAAAATTTAAAACGACAATTTTTATTGGCTTCATTATCTGCCCGAAGTTGCAGCCCAGTGTCGAAATCTATAAAGAAAAGTCCAGCGTAAGTGGGTGTAGTCCCTGCCGGAGGTTGCAAGTTCCCGATCATATGGTACACTTGACCATGTAGTTTAAAACAATATGGACCTCTGCCAGGAATGTTAACTGAGTCCACTTTGACTGAAGCGAAGGCCAAAGCATTGTTGATTTGTCTAATATTGTGTAGGTAGTAGACACCTTCCTGTTAGTCTGCCTGTTGGTACCCAGTTCCTTGGCATTGTAAAATCTTGTACGTTTGCACAACATCGCCATCAACTGCCGTCGTTCTGACAACTTTTCAAAGAGATCAAAGACACGTTCACTTTTACAACTACTACAAAAGTGATACCCTATATTAAAATCAAATACCCAAGGCTACTACTAAACTAAATACTAACGTTATCGCAAAACTACCATAGGGCAATTCCACGTGACTCACGTTACAATTTGACGCGATTTTACAAAAGTAAATGTCATATATATTAAAAAAATACCATGCCTGATTTAAATAAAGCTGTTGAAAGTCATCTGATATGCAGTGAGAACCTGTGGATGTCAGCATTTTAAATTTCAACAGAAATAGATGGTGTTTCAACCTTAATTTAGCATCGTGACTTACGTTACAAAAAAAATGAACTCAAGTTTTTTGGATAATAAAAAACCTAAGATTCCTGCTCTTTCAGAATAATAAAATTTAAAAACTGCTTTTCATGGCACAAAATATGTTTCTAAGTTATGATATATACGAAAAAAAAGTTCATTCTGCCGTCACTAATTAAGTTAATCAATATTTTGAGTGTGACTCACGTTACATAGTTTCGTGACTCACGTTACATCTCCGTTTTAGTCCTTTACTTTACATCTTATTTTGAAAATTTTGTGGAGAGATTTCACCTAAATTTAATTAAAATTAATGCTTAATGGCTTGTTTTCTTTAGTTGATCAGTTTTAAATATAGTGAAACCTCTCCGAGCGGTCACTTTTACAAAGCGGCCACCCCTCTTAACGGCCCATTTTTCGCAGCACGAATTTTTTGTCCCATAGACCTAGGGTTAAAATTCTCATTAGCAGCTGCCATCTAACCCCTCTGAACGGTCACAGAGTGGATTCATCAATTCAATTTTCCAAAACATATGTTTGTCTTTTTTTTACACTACTTCCCGTATTTTCTCCGTGACTTCATTGTACTGATTTCAAATTCTCATTTCATACATCTGAAAACTTTTACAGGATACTACACACCATTACATTTCATCTGATACCAATCATAACATTTAATGTTGCATAATGGCTGTAAAATTAGTTGACTGCTGTCAGAAGTAGGCTCTTCAAAGTACTTACTTTTCTCATCCACTACTGATGAATAATTAAATTTTAAGCATCTTAAATAAGAGCAAGTGAGATGTTGACTGTGCTTTTTAAAATTTCTCTTATGTTCCAATTTTATATGTATATATTTTTTTTCTCTCGCTCATGCTAATTTTTTAAATCATTTTCGTTTAGATTTTCTTGTGATAAATAATTTTTTCAGCATGAGTTCGGTGGAAATTGAAATCTTCTTTTCAAATGTATATTACATTTACGGATGAGTATTGAGTAACTCACTTATGGTTATGACTACAGTTTGACTGTCATGTGAATTAACGGAATTTCTCCTTGTTTTGGCGATTCTTCCTTCGTGTAATTACATATTTGTATACTTGTTGAAAGCAATATTTAAGAAGTTTGAATTTAGCCAAAATTTCCTTTGAAAGTTTCATATGTTTATTTGTCAGCTCATATTGAATGGCTAGAGACAATATCCTTAGCTTTTCGACTTTTCTCGTTAGACATTCTTTCATCCAGAGACAATGTTTCTATTTACATGCAATGTACTTTCCTTCTTGCTTCAATTTTTCTCGGCACCTTTTCTGTCATTCTGCGGTTACTCGTTAAATATTTTAAAAATTTCTTTTACTGGAATGAAAAACCTTTCTTAGGTACGGAAGAAAAATATGTGCATGCATAAACACATGCTACACATTGGAAAGCTGAGGGCCAAAACAGGGACAAAGGGATCTAATTGAAAGATTATAAAACACTAAAAGAATTAAAATTACGCTATTTATATTTAATTTCATCAGTATTATTAATTATATATAGATGTTTACAACTACTAACCCTCCCTTTAGACCCTAAAATACCATTAGGGCACATTAAATACTTTTAAGATGTTAATATTAGCTTGTATTGGCTGTAACTCACTTTTCGCGTGACTCACGTTACAAAATAAACATCCTTATTTTTTGTATAAAAAGGCAAAAAACTCTAAATTGGCCTATAATTTCTTTTTTTGTAATATACATGAGTAGGAGAAACAGGAAAAAAAATTTCATTTATGAGCTATAAAATTTGGAAAAATTAAAAAAATTAAGTTTTCGTGACTCACGTTACACAAAACTTAATGGTTTAAAAACTACTTTAAAAAAATATTTTAAGAATAAATTTCAAAATGTACTTTTAATAATTGTTTTCTTATCGAATAAATCTGCCAGAAAAAAATGCAGTTAAATTGTGGAAACAGGCTAAACCAATAAAATATGCTCGTTTAAAATTGTGTCTAGCAGAGAGAGACTTTTACAAGATTTTGAACTCATAGAACAAGTTCTCTTACAAAAAGAAAATGATTCACCTGAAGTTACCTTATTCTAATTTGTAAACTTCAATCAATATAGAGAACGTACAAAAAAAAATTAAGACAATTTTTTAACATTTTTTTTTAACACCGAGTTCCCATTTTGCCTGGAATTGCCCCATAGTATTTTGAAACAATAAAAGTTACAATTAAGGTTTACCGAGATAAGTCTGGGCTTGAAATGTCGCATTTAAAATTGGGTAACGATTTTAACAGTTGAGCAAAAAATTTAACTTTTTCAAACTTCAATCGCTCATAAGTCGCTTAAACGTGGATTTTCGAGATTCTCGTTACGCGGCGCTAGCGGAGAAACGTTCTAAAGAACGCATTTTTTTTAATCTTTCGAATGAAATCAAAATGAAGACGATACGACAATTATTTCGCTAGATAGAGTCAATTTTGTGCCGAAAAATTGAAGTTCGAATAAAAAACGAACCGACACTTTTTAGAGGGTGGGTCTAATTTTCGTCAATAGCCCGCGGGATAAGCTTCAAAATCATTAATTTTCATGCAATTCGATAAAGAAATGAGCGAGTTTCGACCGGGTATAGGATTCGGCTTAGAGAAATAATATATGGAGATAATACTAAAGTCTAAACTATGTTCATTTTGCCGTATTGTAAGTGCATGTTAGTTTGATTAATTCCAAAAGCGTATTTTTTAGTTTTTTTAAATTATAATTTAACTAAAAAAATACTTTAGATGATTTAGACAGCGCAGCAGTGCACTTGATAGACGTCCCGAGCTGATCGATTTCCGATGACAGTCTAAGCTAATGAAAATGCTTAGCTGCGGATGATAGTGGTTTGGCAGTTAACAAAGGAGGCACCGGGAGATAAATTAACGAGAGATCACGATTAATGATAAGAAGCCATGAGGAAAGTCGTTACTTAAGCCTTAATTTCGCCGCCAAAGACTTACAAATGACACAAAAGCAGTTGGTGCAATCGATTGCGATAATTTATTTGGGACTGTTCTGTGAAAGAGCAGGATTCTAAAGACTTGGCTTTCAAGACAACGTGTGTATTACTGCATATTAATGGCATAAGTTGCGCTGAAGTCACATGCGCACGCGCAGGCACTAGAGCAGCATTACCGAATTTACGGACACCGGGCCATGTAGTACCCGCAAATCTGACAAATGTGGCTCTGATATCATGTTTAATGGTATGAATGGAAAACTTTATGCTGGGACTTTCCAAAACCAGTCTTTGTTCATTTGATATTAAGAATGATAGCAAATTATAATTCCAACGTCCATGAGGCACTAATAGGCAGGATCACTAATAGGCAGTTTCCCTCCATTAGTACCTCATGAACGTTGGAATTATAGTTTGCAATTATTGCACTGAGGTATCTATTTTCTTCATTGAGAATGATAGTTCAATTTGGAGCCATTAGATTAAAAATTAGTCTAAAAAAACAGATTTTCACTTTATATTATTAAAAAAAGGCAAGTAGTAATGAAAACAACTGTTTTTAATTTGTCACTTTCTTTATTTTTCCGTTTTCCCATGCTACCTAAAGAAAAATGACAAATATTTTAACTTTATTTTCGTTTTAACTTACCTGATGCTGATAACATGAAATTTTGTTAACAAGGACTTTAGTGCAGGATAATAAGAAAGTTTTCAATTTGTATTTCTAAGGTGGACGCCTACATTAAGTTATTTATGAAAAACGCTGCATTTTGTGTGGGCGCTGCATAAAGGGAAGCTAGAGGCTCCATTATAAACTTCACTGTTTAATCTTTGTACCTATATCAGTTTCCTGGATTGGTGGTACGTGCACCCCAGGGGATGAGAAGTATTTTGTGGGAGTACGCAAAGTACCGGTCTAAGAATATTGAGGCTTAACCCTTTAAGCCCCGAGGGGACTCAGAAGTCCAACTTATATTGATTTAGTATTATGAATCCCAAATGGCTGGAATCATGCTGAAGCTTTTGAGTACCACTCCTTGTACTTCGTTGAGAGGCCGACAGATGGTACCTGCAATCGGAAACAGTTTTATTTGGGGGGGGGGGGGGAGGGAGGCTAAGGCGTAAGGGGCCTTTGACCCCCAAAATTTAAAAAAGTTTTTTACACATTAAAATTTTTTTAAATGTATTTTCAACTCAAAAAAAAAAAAAAAAATCATTGTTAAGTTAATTTGGGCATAAAGGGTGAAACGTAACTGCAGAACCGTAAAAACAGTCTCCCCCTCACATCTTTTGCTCTTTTTTTTTCCGAATGTGTATGGATCCAAAAAAGAAGCTTCTTGACCATTCCTCGAAAAAGTAGACATTTTGCTCCGCATGGTAACAGATCTATCTTTAATTTCAAAACGTGGACTTAGAAAACCAATTTGCAGCAGAAATTACACGTGTATGTATGTATGGTTTCTTAGTCACAAAATATTTGTTCAGTAAAGTTTTCAGTATTATTTTTGACGTAACATAAAATGCTGTCATGTTTGGACAAAAGTCAGATTTCCCGTGGAATTGCGTAATATTTATTTCTTTTTTAAACCTACACTAAAAAATAATCAGTAGGGAAGCAAATACAAAACTCACAACTAATAGGCTCGGATGATATATTGCTAGAATTGAGAGTTGCTAAAAAAGGATGCGCAAAAGTTTTTTGCGAGGAGTTCCCACGACCACAGGGGCCCCGAAGAGGATTTTATTGTAGTAAAGTATACATGATAAATGCTTTACGTAGTTCTGTAATTTATATCTATCTATATATATAAAGATGACGGTGTTCGTTTGTCTGTTTGTACGTTTGTAACCGCTGGCCAGAAGCCCCCACAGCACCTACGGACCTGAAACTTGGCTCAAAAATTCGAACGTACCCCGCCCTCGTGCACCTCGAAGCCCAAATTTTTAATTTCGAATAAGTTATTTTTAAATTAATTAATTAGTCTCATTTTTGGTGTATCCGCCATAATTGAGGGGGAGAAACCTCCCCCCACACCCCAAAACATTATATATCGTTGGAAGGGGTTTTTTTTTCTGAAAAAGAAAAGTTTTAGCACGTTTCTGTCCGTTAATTAGGACAGGAGATATTAATTAATCAAATTTAGTCAATTTTCAAGGCTTAACTATGTACGCAGTACTGAAACACTAGGTTCATTTTCCTGATCAGCTGCTCTTTTGTCCCTGAAGTTACTTTGTGGTTAAAATTGTGCGTATAGATTTAAGCCTTGAAAATTTATTCAATTTGAATGTTTAATATCTCTTATTTCTTTCTTAATTTTCTGTCTTTTTGATTTATTTGGCGAATTGATTTAAACTTTAACATGACTTTAAGTGGAGTTTAAAAGATGGAGCGCATTTGAACTAAAGGATATAATAATTTTAGTTCAGAGGGGTGGGAGGGAATTTAAATTTATTCAGTTGAATTCCTCAAAATTTGGTGTTGCCAAAAATGTCAGAATGGAACTATTATTGTTAAAAAATTAGCGATGGCTATCAGCTACTCTTCGTATTTGGCGTGGTAAAGTTTGGCAACAATAGGGATATTTACCAAACCTCCCAGCCAGTGAAACACTTCTTTCTCCAAATTAAAGAAAAAGAAAACGCTCTGTGAAGGAACAGTAGTTGTTTGCAGTCTAAAAAGTATTTTATTGCATGTTTAAAACATGTATATAATGCCGCCAAACCTAAATTTTTAATAGTTCCATTCTGACATTTTCGGTAACACCGCTATGAAGTTACTCTTCGTATTTGGCGTCGTAAAGTTTGGCAACAATCTGGAAATTTACCAAACCTCCCAGCCAGGGAAATCTTGCTTATTTGAGGGTTACTGTTATAGATTGTAATCACTTCAAAGAGATGGTGCGAAAGACATTATATTTCTTGCCTTTTAATGTTCACATTAAAATCATGGAAGAATGGTTGAGGCTGAGCTACCTGACACAATCGGTTCCCTATGTTAATAAATTTAAATTTGGCGACCAATTTTACATTGAAATTACGGTTAAATCGGTGGATTATGTTAAACTTCAAGGGCAAAATTGCTGTGTTCGTTGAGAGTTTTCGAAAATCTTGCCACTACAGTTATCTCAAAAGTTCCATTGAAACGTTTATTTGGCGAATTGATTTAAACTTTAATATGACTTTTAGTGGAATTCAAAAGGTTGGGGAGCACATTTGAATCAAATATAATAATTTTACTTTAGAGGGTTAGAGTGAATTAAACTTTATTTAGTTAACTTCCTTTACATTTGTTGCACGGGCATCGCCGTGCGGGTACTGCTAGTCTATATATATAAAGATGACGGTGTTTGTCTGTTTGTACGTTTGTAACCGCTGGCCAGAAGCCCCCACAGCACCTACAGACCTGAAACTTGGCTCAAAAATTCGAACGTACCCCGCCTCGTGCACCTCGAAAGCCAAATTTTTAATTTCGAATTAGTTATTTTTAAATTAATTAATTAGTCTCATTTTTGGTGTATCCGCCATAATTGAGGGGGAAAACTTCCCCACCCCATAACATTATATATCGCTGGAAAGGGTTTTTTTCTGAAAAAGAAAAGTTTTAGCACGTTTCTGTCCGTTAATTAGAACAGGAGATATTAATTAATCAAATTTAATCAATTTTCAAGGCTTAACTCTGTACGCAGAACTGAAACACTAGAGCCATTTTCCTGATCAGCTGCTCTTTTGTCCCTGAAGTTGTGCAGTGGTTTAAAATTGCGTAGTTAAGCCTTCAAAATTGACTAAATTTGAATAATTAATATATCCTGCTACTTACTTAAATTAATGTCTTTTTGGTTTATTTGGCGAGTTGTTTTAACCCATTAATGCCTGACATTTTCTTCCTCAAAGATATTTTGTATACTAGTTACAAACAGTGTTTAATGGACAGGAAAAATAATTAAAAAAATATCATGTAAAAATAATTTTTTTATTAAGGAAAGAAAAAACTTCCCTTAAAAGTTACGATAGACCCCTGCATACTTGTTTCTACCTACGATATAATATTTAAAAAGACATTTTACGAGAAGAAACATAACTGGGAAGCTGGGAATAACTTTGAAAACTTAGCTTTTTTTCTTGAGATTGTGAACGATGTCATTTTTGATAAAGGTCATATTAAAACTGCTACAGAATACACTTTACAATGTTTATGTGCTGCAATCTTTTAATAACGAATTGAAACAATACCAAGGTACTAATTGAACACAATTATTTGGTTGAAATGCTCATTTTTAGGAAATTCAGACCCTTTTTTGGACCATCCCTACAAAGGGACGCTAGGTATTAACGGGTTAATATCTCTTGTTACTTACTTAACTTGATGTCTTTTTGATTTATTTGGCGAATTGTGTTTTAAACTTTAACAGGACTTTTAGTGGAATTTAAAAGGTTGTGAAGCACATTTGAATTAAAGAATATAATAATTTTACTTCTGACGGTTGGAGTGAATTTAAATTTATTCAGTTGACTTCCTTTACATTTATTGCACGAGCATTGTAATATATATATAATAACATGATTCATCAGAGTAAAATACTTTAAGTCCTTTCACAAAATATATGTGCGAAATATTCTATTCGCATGTTTTCTCTTAAGTTTTAGCAAATAAAGCATATCATCATTTGGCAACCCTTCCCGCTTCATATCGCATGAGATATTAGGCCTCAGATTAATTGATACAAACCGAATAATAGCCCCCATAGAAAAGAACTACACAATATACATCGAAGTTACTTGTCTGTTATCAAAGCACAACACAATTATTCGCATTACCATTTACTCTACTTAATGGAATCATTTTTTTTCCCAACAGAGCTTTTGCGAAAATAGATAGAATACAAGTGATGGCTAAAAGCAAAAGAAGCTAACGTGTTTATTTTTAATGGCTTCGTTATATTTGGAAGTTGGATCACGACAACAAAGACGCGACATCATTCTTCTAAGAAAATTTCATTATGACTTGAGAAGCTAAGCAGGATTTCGCTTTAAGGTTTTAGTCATTGTTGTTAAACCCTTTTATAGAGGTATGTTTGAATAACGCATGTAAGTTTTCTGCGTAATTAAAGGTGAAGGAATAACACTGTGCAAGAGTTAGTTCAGCAAATGTTAATAATATGAATGCCAAGAAAAAGTGTCGTTTTAATATATTTCTTGCTAAATCTGTTGAAGAATCATATTTGGTAGTTTAACCCATTAATGCCTGATATTTTTTCCAAAGATATTTTGTATACTGGTTACTAAAAGTGTTTAATAGACAGGAAAAATAATTAAAACAATATTATGTAAAAAATAATATTTTTATTCAGGAAAGGAAAATCGTCCCTTAAAAGTTACGATAGACCCCAGAGGGTATATACTTTTTTACCAAAATTTTTTTCTGCCTACGATATAATATTTAAAAAGACATTTTATAAGAAGAAATAAAATCAGCAATTAACACAAACTGGAAAGCTGGGAATAGCTTTGAAAACTTAGTTTTTTTTCTTGAGATTGTGAACGATGTAATTTTTGATGAAGATCATATTAAAACTGCTACAGCATATGCTTTACAGTGTTTACGTGCTGCACTCTGTTAATAACGAATTGAAGCAATACCAAGGTACTAATTGAACACTATTATTTGATTGAAATGTTCATTTTGGAGAAATTCAGACCCTTTTTTGCTCCGTCCCTAAAAAGGGACGCTAAGCATTAATAGGTTAAGAGTTCTGGAAAATAAATTAGATCTTACGGGTGATTTCAGCTCAGAGGAGTCAATAAATGTTTTGTAATTTTTTCTTTATTTCAAAAACCCAATTAAGTAATTGTTAGGTTAGGATTAATTCCAACAAAGTCCTAATTGAAATGAAATTTATAAAAAAAATAAATTCCAAAAGAAAACGGATGTCTTCGGAATTAATTTCAGAAAATGCGAACATTTATCTATTTTTATAATAGCTGTATGAAGGGAGTTATGCATAGATGGAACAAATTGCTTTAAAGAGTTTACTATATAGAGCTCATTAAAATTGGATCCCTTGCTGGAAGTTGTTCCTCATTAGCAATAGCTTAAAAATAATTAAAAGACTTGTTTTGAAAAATATAATAAAAAAGCACTTATGAAATAAGAAGCAAGAAGCCGAAGAGTTATTTTTGGGAATACTGAAATTCAGTCGCTGTATTAATTTATGAGGAATTTGCTTTGATTAGCCTGAACAAAAAAAAAAGAAAAAAAAAAGAAGCTTGTAATTCTCGTTTAATTATAAGTGTGCCTTAATTTAAATTTGTCTTGGGTTTCTTCTTAATTGTTATTTTCTTACTAATTACAGTAACTAAAGGTAAATATCGATAGAGTACTGTATGCTTTTGAAACTGCATCAAATAACATTATGAGCTTAGGGTAAGATAAATAACAAAAGTATATTAGATGCATTTTATAACCTAACCCAGTAAATTGTGTCCAGAATTTGTTTTGTTTGCTAACTAGCGTTTTTATACCAATTGCAACGAAAAATATATTTTTCAAAACTTATTAAACTAAAGTTTTTAAAATAATACAACAATAACATTATTCTTTTTGAAAGTATATTTTTTCAAGCTTAATTATATTGGTTTGAATAAAAACTAAAGTGTGTACTCGCTTGTACTGATTGAACTGTTTTATATACGGAAGATTTATGTCCTGCTCTATTGTTTAAAAACCTTTTTACTTAGTCTGTCAACAATGGAAATAAATGAACGAATTTCCGAAGTGACATTTGTATTCAAGGCCGCCAAAGTTTTACTAAATTAACCTCACAAATAAATGGAATCGCTTTGGCGATTTTCCAACACAAGTTTCTCTATTTTTTAAAAGCATCATTCGTCAGTGCCTTGGTTTATCCATTAATGCTTGAAGATTTTTCCAAATAAATAGTACAGTTGATACTTTATACTATTTAAAATTTTTTTCGGAGAAATTTTTATTCCTATTGAAGTAAACAAAGTGCAAAAGAAAAAATTATAGCAGAAATTAACTGACAAAAGTGATATTTAATGGATTTGTTTATGATTATGCACATTTCGAATTCCATGTAGTGTATCTATTTTTTCCTCGTGTATTTTTGCAACAGTGTATCTTAGTGAAACGTTTTTCAATAGTTTTAAAACTAATGCTACATTGTAAGAAAATTCTGATGCATTAAAGAGTAGCATCCCAAAGTTTACCACTTTTCCTCTTTCACTTTTCATTTCAGTCCCCTGTACCTACTACAACCCGTAGTTTAACCAGTTGGATAGGGTCCTGAAGAGCACTCTGTTAAATCCAGACCAAAAGCGAGCAAACACCTGGTCCAGTACGCCCAGAGGTATTGATTCCCTACCACTTCTACGGCAGTTTCTGGTGAAAAAGCAGAATCTTTGTAAATGTTTCCCGCATTCAGTCAATCCATCCTTTTTTTCCTTGTATCAACTTCTCACTTTTACAGTTATTTCATCCTTGCATTAGGATTGTCAAGCTGAAATGATTAAATAAGCAAAGGCCGAAATACTTCTTCAAGACTTCAGACTCTTCTTTTTGGTTGAAACAGAACTTCATTTAATTACAATTGTTTATGTAACATAGTGCGTTATGTGACAAGACACTAAGAGTCGTAAGGTGAAATATGTTTTTTTGTGGAAAAGGTGGTAGGAGTTAAATAATCTGAGATTAAAGGGGAAAATAGTGTGACCATTTATATAGACGGGTCATTCCAGCAAAAATGGTACAAATCATGTCCGAGACTTTAGAATTTTTCTAAATCAATTTTAATAACTGCCACCCATTAAGTGTATTTTTTATTGGTTCTCCATTTAATTTTGTGCCATCAAGTATCAATTGATTAGGTATAACCCATTTAGAAAGGACACAGAAAAATATCTTTCTCAGAAGAAGGAGAAAATGACGTGTCCCAGCTTCAAATTGCTAGAATTTTAAATGTGATTTAAAATTAAACTGAAATGTAACAACAAAATAAATGACACTGCACTGCACAAAAGATGCTTCTGACACCATTCCTGCAGATTATTACGCAAATGAAAAAAACATTTCCCCCCAAAACACTATTATTTATCCATGTCCCTAGATTTTCTATGTTTCGAATTGTCCACTCTGTTACAATGGATATAAAATAAACAATTGCATTCAATCTAATATGTATTTTTTAAAATATAGGTAGTATAACTGCCGTGATTAGCTTGCTACATTGAATTACGTAGTCAACAACCAGGATGTGCCTAATTCTTTTCTTATGGTAGTTAATTTGAACTGTTTGATGTCCACTCTGTTACAGTTGCTTTCATGATGAAAAAAATAAATTTTTTCTTGAAATTGCAGACAGACTTAAAGTTTTAGGCTATTAATTCCACTTTATGCTTGTTCTGTAGTTCTAACTTTTCTGTGTGATTATAAAGATATTTTTAAAGGCTTATTCGTCCACTCTGTTACATGTCCACTCTGTTACACAAAGTGATCAAAATATTTAAAATTCTTTCATAAATGAGTCATGTACTAGTTATTTACACTTCATTATACACAAATAAATGGAAACTCAATAAAAAAATATGATTAGTTGGTGCGGGGGAGGGGGGATCATTTAAATTGATAATCTTAAGTGAAGAGTTTCAGACATATTTGTACCATTTTCGCTGGAATGACCCAGATCAGTGGTTGGAAAAACTACATTTCTTTTCTAGCGAACTACAACTACAACTACTTTGTTATAAATGTAGTTAACTACAACTACAACTATTTTTTTCAAAACGTAGCGACTACAAACTACTTTTGAATTGTAGTCGCTACTTCGCTACTTTTTAAAAAAAATCTGGTATGGACCCCACACTACTTCCTTTTACGTGTAAATTTCTTAGTAGTTGCCTTAAGTGTTAAAAAAACTGCTTGGAGTGAGCAAGGTAACAATTCAAATATTTACTCCGTAATCTGCCACGAAACAATGCAAGACATATTTTACAATGGTTAATTTTCTAAATATTGCTGATTTTAATATCATTCAGTGAATTTTTCGCAAAATATCGCCAATAGCACCAAGTTGAACCCAAATTCAAAATATATTTTTTTTGCCAAATTTGTCGCCAACTTGGTGATATGTCGCCAAGTTGGCGTCAACCACTTGGCGACCAAAAGCTTGGCCACATATCGCCAAGTGGTCGCGCCAATTCATATCACTTGAGTCTGCATTGAAATTAACACTGATTTACCCCCAAAAAGGGGTAAAACACCCCTTTGGGAACATTCAAATGCAACCACAAGTGGAGGTGCACAACTAGACCATCCTCAGAGCCTACATACCAAGCTAGAAGCTTCTACGGCATATAGTTTTTGAGTTATGCGACCCACATACATACATACATACTCACACACGTACATACAGACGTCACGAGAAAACTCGTCGTAATTAACTCGGGGGTGGTTGAAAAAAAATTTTCGGCTACTTATATGTTGGTAGGTACATATGCACGTGCTGACAGGTCAAAAAAACTAAGGAATTTTCATTCGGGGGTGAGCAAAATCAAAATTTAGACTCAAATTTGAGTGATTTATTTTTCGCGATCACAATACTTCCTTTACTACGTAAAAGGAAGTAATAAATAAATAAAAAGCAGACACCGTTTGAGGATTGACCGAAAAAACTGGAAAAGTGGTTTACATTAGCAAATGAACTCATCAGAAAATGGAATAGAAGTAGGAATTATCTTAGAATTTTTTACTTTTCCTTTGTGTTCCTTTTTTTTTGCTAAAACTAGACCTTTTTTGATTTTTTTTACATTTTTTACGAATATTCGCCACAAGAAATGATTCAAAAGTTGAAAAATTGAAAAAATTCAACATTCATTTTTTTTTAATTTCTTGCTAGGGAATATTTAGGAACATGAAAATTATTCGAAGGAAAAAAAGAATTATGAAGCCAAATAAACCAATGACATCAAACAGATAGAATGTATTTCGTCCAACATGATGTATCTAAAATCAGCTCATAATTTTCATGGTTCTCATTTCTCATTGCGTCCACTGCTGTGCTCATGCAAGATCTGCACCAGTCAGAGTCAATTAAACCTCGTTTTTCTCCTTCGTTCTCTCGATTTTTTTCATTTATTTATTTATTTTTTAATTTCAAAGCAGTTTCTAGAAATCGCTACAAACTAGGGCTGCGACATCGATGTCGATGTTTTTGAAACATCGATGTTTTAGCTAAAACATCGATGTTTTTACCATCGATGTTTGAGGGTCGATGTTCTCCCAACATCGATGTTTTGGGTTCGATGTTTTTTTCGATGTCGATGTTTTATAATCCAGCAAAAAAAGCTTGATAAAAATGTGCGATATGCAGACGTATTAAGAAGTTTTCATCCTTAATCAGAAGTTTCAGTATTAATCTCATTAGAAAATATTTTCTATGATTATTATCGATGTTTTACTCTCGATGTTTCTAAAGCATTTCTAATTTGCTTTTGCCATTTTTTTAAATTTTATTTATTTCATTGTTATTCTTTAGGTGAATGTTTTACATTTCAACAAAAAAACTTTCATAAAAATATGCGACAAAAAAAAGTCATACAGTTAATCAACAGCTGCAGTATCTATCTCACTAAAAAAGTTTTCTATAATGACATCGATATCACACGGTTGATGTTTTTCAGGAGATGAAAGATAAATCTAATTGAGTGATATGAAGAGGTGCAATGTATTGGGGAGTTACTGTATTACTTACTGTACATTTAAATTATGTCAGTAATTTTTATAAAAAAAAGATCGATGTTTTGAAACATCGATGTTTGAAAACATCGATGTTTCTTGGTCGATGTATCAATACCATCGATGTGTCAATTTCGAAACATCGATGTCTTGAAACATCGATGTTTAGCCTTCGATGTCGCATCCCTACTACAAACTACTATTTTTTTGTATCGCGCTACTCACTACTCTACATTTTTTAAAAAGTAGTACACTACACTACAGACTATTAAAAAATGTCGCTACTACAGTAGTTTCGCTACTTGTGGCGCGCTACTTCCGACCTCTGACCCAGATACGCTTCAAAAAAGGAATTTTTGTTTTTGCAGTATAATACTGGCAGCCGAGGCTCCAATTTAAAACTGTAAAATGTACAGTAATAAACTGTAAAACTAGCGATTTTGCAGTTTGTTATTGTAAAGTTAGAAATTTTACAGTTTATTGCCGTAAAACTTAGCAATATTATACAGCAAAAGTTGCAGTTTAAAACTGTAAAATTTGTTTGTTTCAAATGGGGCTGCGTTTAGCTTCTTGCCATTTGCAGACCTAGTGGATTCCCCAAAGCGGCATCCACTCTTTCATGTGGCACCACCATCGGCGGGATACCATTGCCACAAGTATTTTTGACGCCCAGTTTCCCCACTAGATGGAGGCACCAGGGCTCTATTTGATGCGAAACTGCACTAGGGATTTAATTTTGCCAAGAGATACTATAAGCCAAACAAGTACTCGAGGGATCTTTTACATGCCGCATAATCATACGCCGACTGGAGCCGGATTCGAACCCGCGCTTTTGGGCGTAAGAGGCCAGCGTCTTAACCACTATACCACTCTGTCGGCATATGTAAAACTGTAAAATGCGCTGTAATAAAGTGTAAATTAAGCAATTTTGCAGTTTATTACTGTAAAATAAGAAATTTTTAGTTTAATATTATAAAATCAGCTGTATTATACTGTAAAACAACATTCATTTTTTACAGTGTAGCCCTTAATTATTTATCTCTGCAAACTAACAGTTCGCAAAATTAATGCTCAAGTAGCATTTTATAATTCGAAGTAATTGAATTTCCGATTTTCTTAACCCATTAATGCCTAGCGTCCCTTTTTAGGGACGGTCCAAAAAAGGGTCTGAATTTCCCCCAAATGAACATTTCAACCAAATAATAGTGTTCAATGAGTACCTTGGTATTGTTTCAATTCGTTATCAACAGATTGCAGCACATAACCATTGTAAAGTGTGTTCTGCAGTAGTTTTAAAATTATCTTTATCAAAAACGACATCGTTCACAATCTCAAGAAAAAAAGCTAAGTTTTGAAAGTCATTCCCTGCTTCCCAGTTTATGTTCATTGCCGATTTTATTTCTTCTTATAAAATGTCTTTTTAAATATTATATCGTAGGCAGAAAAAAACAATTTAATAAAAAAAGTATGTACCCTCTGGGGTCTATCGTAACTTTTAAGGGACGATTTTTCTTTCCTTAATAATTTTTTTTTTTTTTCACATAATATTTTTTTATTATTTTTCCTGTTCATTAAACACTGTTTGTAACCAGTATACAAAATATCTTTGGGGAAAAAATGTCAGGCATTAATGGGTTAATATATAAAAACAAAAAGGATTCAAGGATTCATTATTAAAGTGGAAAATTTCAAAACGAGACTATCGAGAAAATGGTACAAGCAAACAACTTCACATTGGCGAAACCTTATCATCCTCTTCCTTGCTGTGTATTCGAAAGTACCTGTTAACATGGAAGGTCGAGCCGACGAGGAGCGATTAATGGCTTACGAACTTCGAGAAATGGTGACGTAGGCTCTAATTGCTCTGTCAGGGGTTAACGAATGATGGAATACTGGTTAGGCATATCGATTCCGGAATTTAATCGTAATAGCTTATTTAGAGCTTTTTGGAGAAAGATCCGGCAGTAGCTGATATCGGTACTCAATTTCAAGTTTGATAAATCTGATGGATTTGGATATATTTTGGTAATTTCACAATTGAAGCTTAACAGGTGATTTTTTTTGGGACGTAAAGGGTAAGTTGGGGTGTATGTAACCTAAAGTTCTAGACTAGGAATTCTGAATAGTAGCCACTGGTAGATTTACAAAAAATGGTAGCCACTTCTGTACTTTTGGTAACTATTTTGGAAAAAGTATATATACGCAGGGCAAAAAAGTAAATAACCTATTCTTTGTTAAAAATTTGATACTCTAGGAAGATATATAACAAATAAAAGTTCAATGAATTTAGTTTTTAAATTAGAGGATACAAGCAAAGAAAAAAGCGAAAATATTTTACAAATATATCGTCGGCACCATGCTAAACTTACGAATGTGAAAGTGGTACTTTTCAGGAGAGTCAAAACACTGAATATAATTTTTTCCCACCTGACGCGTTTGGTTATTTTCAATTTTAAATTTTTATAGATATCTTTAAGTGTAAAACTATCTTTTGAAGGTGTCATTTCAATTTTGATTATTTGTAAAGTTATCAATAATAATTGTTTAAAAATATTCGCTACTTTACCAACATGGACATTTTTGGTCGAAAGTCACTGAATTAAAGGTAAAGTATCGAATATGAAATTTTAGAGAATATTCGATAGTTTGCAATGAAGTTTCATGGCATTCGTTTTCGATACTTTACATTTGGGTTACAAAACTGCTATAAAAATTAATAATAATGGATGAAAAATTAAATGAACGGTTTTTTTACTAAGAAAAACTTTTATTGAACACAAGAAAAATATAATATAAATAATGGAAAGTAAATAATTACACAGTTTCTAGTAGAGAAGAAACAAGTAACTACACAGTTTCACAACAGCTATTAAGAATTAACGAAGAAACAGACGATTTTTAAAAAATACAAATAATTATTTTTAATCCATTCTTTTTATTTTATTTTTATTTATTTACTTTTTTTTAACCCAAATAACTGTGATAATTAAGCAGACGATATTTATTAAAGATGAAAAAAATCCAGAAAAAAATGATTAAGGAGGAGAAAAACGAAACAAACAAAGAAGTTAAAAGGACGTAAAATGGCAACAAAACAAAACGTTAATTTTAGTTGCAAAGAAAACTTCCATTCATCTTTAAACTTTTGATTTAATTATCGAGATTGTTTCTAAGTAGCAAATATGACACATTCGTTTTCATGAATAGTTATGCAAAGACAAAATTACAACGTATACCGTAAACCGGGGTTACTTTAGACTGACGGGGTAACTTTATAAAAACCTGTTTTTTATTTTTGAACCGTTCTGGCGGGCTTACTTTTACAACTAGCGACACCCTGGTGGTGTCGAAGTTTCAAGAATTACTTATCAGAGTGCGCTGACATCGCCAATCGATTGAAACAGAAAAATATTTTTCGCAACACTGATTTATGTGTTATCAGTGATATCAGCTGTTTTCAGTTTGTTGTCGTAACCTCTTCTGGTGCCACCAACTGAGCAACCTGTTGAATTTGGGTGAGTTATTTTCTGATTACACAACTATTTAAGATGATTTTGTCTTTTTTTTTATTTCTATAACTCAATTCTACGATTTACTATGAATTAAAACATAAAACAACACAAGTTAAAGGGGTAACTTTGATACATGGGGAATTCTGAACATGGCCATGGGGTTACTTTAGAACATCATGTTTTTTGTATTTTTTCGCAGTTTAATGACTTGAAATGGCACGACAATACGTTCGTAAGCTTGGGGCACGTGCCTACCGCAACTACAGTGCTGAAACATTGTATGAAGCTGTGGATAAATGTCTCAAACGTCAGATAACAATCAGAGCTGCTGCTGAAAAGTAAGTTTAACCTCTTATGTTGACATGGAAATTAGAGATGGAACGAAGCGGCATTTGGCCGAAGCGCCGAATACCGAAGCTTCGGCCGAAGCTTCGGCTGGCACACATATTGAAGTTTTTGGATTAAATGCATAATAAATGCGTAGAGTTTTATACTTTTCTCCATATGTTTTAATATTCTTAATTCTTAGCGTTACACAATATTTTCAGCTTACTGTGGCATCCTTAAATTGATTTCATTAATTAACGTTTATTTTTATTTTGGTTATTTTTATTTTAATGTTCTTAGTATTACACAACATTTTCAGCTTACTGAGTTATTCTTAAATTAATTTCACAAATTAAAAGTTTTCTTGTTTTGTTTTGCTTTGTACTGCTCGTACAAGAAAAGACGACATTACTATTTTTGTATTGTAAATTAGTAGTAGGAAGCTCTACTTGGAACATGAAAAGCTCAGTCTGCAGTTCAGTTGATGTTTTATAATAAAACAACTGATATGATCATGTAATATACCATAGAACTACCCAATCTATTATTATTTATATACGTTGTGTTATATATTAGAAATATCTTAATATTCTTAATGCAAAATGCTTCAGTTTTTGGTGAATTCGAAAAAATAGTATCATGCATTCTTTTTTACTTGTCTTTCATTTTGGTATTTTTTTAAGAGGATTATTTAATAATGTCACAAGTTCAAAGAAACTATTCATTCCAAGGTTGAGTATTGTCAAAAAAAAAGGGGGGGGGAGGGAGGTTTTTTTTCTTTACACCTATGAACAAAAATAAAGTAAAGTGCCATTGCATAAAAGAATGTCTAGACAAGGCGGAGGAAAGGATTTATTCTTTCAAGGGATATTTTGCAGGTATGTATGTGTCCAGGCGCCAGGATTATTTTGTATTTATTTATTTTTTATTTGTTTGCCTGTTTGTTTTCTTTTTTTTACGAACAAAGAGGATACAATATGTAGTTTAGAAAATATCAACGTAAAATAGGCACAAATAAGCACAGATACTGCAGACACGTGTTTCGGCGTTACAAGGAACGCCTTTATCAATGCAAAAATGTTGAGCTTATAGATGCACAGACATCCGACAAAAGCAACGGAAATTTTAAGCCAAATTGGCGAAAGGGGTGTTATTGGTGTTCGGGTAATCCGATATGTTTGCTTTTTAAGCTGTTCGCTTCTGTTTCCGTTGATTTTGTCGGATGTCTGTGCATCCATAAGCTCAACATTTTTGCACTGATGAAGGCGTTCCTTGTAACGCCGAAACATGTGTCTGCAGTATCTCTGCTTATTTGTGCCTTATTTACGTTGATATTTTCTAAACTACATCAATAGCACAAAGCTATTTGTAAACTTTAGTATACAATAGTTTTTTTTTTTCTTCTTTTGGAAAAGAAGTATCTTTACTTGAGGGGGAAATAAAAATCAGACTCAATGCAGTACATTTATATAGCTTTTATTTTAAAACTAAAGTTTTTTTGAACAAATATAACGAAATGTAATATTTAAAAGAACATATTGTTAATAAATATTTTATTAATTATTGAATGCATTCCGGCTTCAAATGTTCAATACACACATATTTTTAATTGAATATAAATTTCTATTATGCTTTATCATGAGAAACAATTTTGAGTTAAAAAGACTATCTTATATGATAACAATTGTAACAGAAAATTTGCTGCATAAATTTCAGGCCGAAGCAGCCGAAGCGGCCGAATCACAACTCATGCTTCGGCTAGACCGAAGCTTCGGCAAAATGGCCGAAGCTTCGGCCCGGCCGAAGCTTCGTTCCATCTCTAATGGAAATGTGTTTCTTGATATATACAGGTATCTTTTTGTTTGTTGTAGATACGGTATTCCAGTTGCAACTATAGCATTATACATGAAGCACCAAAAAAAAGCAGCCACGGAAGAAGCCTCAGTCTTAGCCAGCCTTAAGTCGCCAGGTCGTCCAACAGTGTTCTCCCGTGAGGAAGAGGAGGTTCTGACTGGTCACATCCTGGCAGTAGCAACCTATGGCTTTCCTCTTTGCGTGAATGACCTCAAAGTAATTGTCAAGTCTTACCTGGAGAAGTGTGGCCGGAATGTTTCCATTTTCAAATATAACCTACCTGGAAGTGACTGGGTCAAGCTTTTCATGGGAAGGCATCCTGAAATCTCTCAAAGAGCGGCCAAAAACATATCATTGAGCCGTGCCTCTGTGGATAAGACTGTGATTGAAGACTATTTCAAACATTTGGAAAAAGAGGTTGAGGGGGTACCACCTTCAAATATTTACAACTATGATGAGACAAATTTCGTGGATGACCCAGGATGCCCAAATGTACTTGTGAAAAGAGGTACCAAGTACCCTGAACTTATAAGAAATGCAACAAAAGCCTGTACCACAGTAATGATGTGTGGGAATGCTGCTGGAGATTTGGTACCACCATATGTCATCTACCGAGCAGAGAACGTCTATAACACTTGGACTGAAGGAGGGCCACCAGGTTGCAGGTACCATCGTTCTAAAAGTGGATGGATCGATTCTTACATATTTGCTGATTGGTTTGAAAACCACTTTTTACCATTCGTTAGAAGGCAACAGGGAAAAAAGGTTCTCCTAGGAGACAATTTATCTTCTCATTTCAATGTTGATGTCATCAAAAAATGTGAAGAAAATGACATTGTCTTCGTAGCTCTTGCTCCCAATGCAACCCACCTTCTGCAACCACTAGATGTGGCATTTTTTAGGCCATTAAAGGTTGAATGGCGGAAAACATTGGACGCGTGGAAAGTGACTCCTCAAGGCAGAAGGTGCGGGACAGTGCCGAAGGATATGTTCCCCAAATTACTTAAAACCACCTTAGAAAACCTGGAACCTCGGAGCAACACCAACTTACAAGCAGGATTCCGAAAATGTGGAATTTTCCCATTGGATCCAAATAAAGTTCTCGAAAGGTTAAGTGACTCTGTCTGTGAAAAGTCCGACTTCAAGGACAAGATTCATGAAAGCTTTGTCGAACACCTAAAAAATATTCGAACTGAGTGTGTTGCAAAAAAGCCACGCAAAAAAAAGCTGATTATCCAAGCTGGGAAGGGCATTACAGCGGATGATCTTAAGGATCCCAAAGACGTTCCAGCTGTTCCTTCAAAGAAAAAGAAGGGGAAAGGCCAAAATGTGAAACCTAAGGGCAAAAAAAGAACCAGGCGTGCCTCTTATGAATCCGAGTGCTCCACGGCTGGTAGTCTGAACAGTGATGACTTGCCATATGCTGAAAGCGATGAAAGCCCTCTCAATTTCGAATCAGATATGTCAGATGAAGAAGATCTACTCCCCATAGACAGCCGTTTGCTGCCGACTCTGATGGAGAAACCCTTGATTGAAGGGGACTATGTAGCTGTAGTTTACGGTGGACGGAAATACCCGGGGAAAGTTGTACAAGAGGAGGATGGAGAGTTTGAAGTAACATGCATGAAAAAATCTGGAAAGTGGTGGACGTGGCCACAAGAAGAGGATAAGCTGTGGTTTAATGCTAGCCGCATCTGTTGCCGGATTCGAATCCCAAGGATCATACCTGGAGAGAAAGTACTGTTTTCAGTTGACTTGAAGCCATAAATCAAAGACTGCTATGAGTTGAGTGCACCTTGGATAATGTTCACGATATGAGAAAGATTTCAAGCGCCTCATTTATTTTAAAAAGTTTGTGATTTCTGTGCCTTATTCTTAATTTTTTTTCGAGCGTTTGTAATTTTTGAATCTATTCTTTTCAACTTCTAGTTTAAGTTTTATTTTATTCTAATCAAGTGAAGTTACCTTGATATTTTTTATTGTCGAAATTAAGAAAAACATTGTGGTTTTACATTTAAAAAACACGCTAGATGTGATTTCAAGCTTTTTCCAACTGATGTTTTATAATAAAAGAAGTTTTCTATGAATTTCTCTCTTTTCAATTTGATTCAAACCTGATTCCTGTTAGATTAGCATGCTTAGAGTGGTAGGAACCACTTTTCATTTAAATCCAGCTTTTTAAACAAAAAAAAACAATGGAAAAATTGATTTTTGTTATTAAAAAAAACTCAGGCTATCTTTTGGATGGGGTTACTTTGTTACAAACCACCGAAACAGACGTTTTAGATGGAGAAAACACGTTGTTACAAAGTAACCCCGGATGGTGGGGTAACATTAATACAAAAAACAAATGACCCCCCTCCCTCCCTATTCAATATATCGAAGAATTTCAAACAGCAATTTCAAGCTGAGATGTTAAGCTATCGTTTCGTTCAAAAATTGTTGAAATATCTTGAAAAATGAGGGTGCTACAATACAAAATATGCGAACCCTGTATCAAAGTAACCCCGGTTTACGGTACTATCGAATGTGTCATATTTGAAACATTACAATGGTTTAATATGCGCATTCAACTGTCTTAGTGGTAATGAAAACTAACAAAACTGGCATTTTCGCTAGTTCAGATTATAACATTTGGGATTTTTTTAAATTTGTTTAACTATGTAAACTCTCGAATATCATATTCGTTAGTATAGCATAACTTTTTCGGGCAAAGCTGCATATTCGTAAAAATGACATTGGCTTACGACCATCTAACAGATTCTTCATTTTGCCAGTAGGTAGCCCTTTTTTAGTACTACGGGAAACCATTGAACTTGAAAAACGCGATTTTTCACATTCGTTACTTTAGCATGGTGCCGACGATATATGCTTTTTGCACACACGCTTACGAAACATTTTTGAATATTTCAATTACTTGCACCTTTTTGCTGTTACATTTCTTCAGACTCGGTATTTTATTCTTCTTCTCTTACGTTTACAAATATCTGTACGTTACGCCTACGCATTAAATGCATTCGGTCTGCTTCTCTAATTAAATTCTAAAAAAACTACAACAACTTGAACTACCATGTTTACAAAATATACAGACGATAAATTCGAACAAAGTATGACAATTGAATAATTTAATTCCTTTTTCTGTTTTTCAAAAAAAATTGCTTTTTGATAACAGGCGATATTTTTTACACACACGCTTTTAAAACGTTTTTGAATATTTCAATAAACTGCACCTCTTTGCTGTCACATTTCTTCAGACACGGGGTATATCTTATTCTTCTTCGCGAAAATAAACAATTTTAAGTTACGTGTACATATCAAGTACTGTCGGTTCTGCTCAAACAAATACTGTCGGTTACAAGGAATATAATTCGATTAAACGGGGTATTCGATTAAGCGGGGATCTTTAACATAACGTTTATGGCTTCGGTTCCGAGATATTTTATTCGTATAAGCGGGGTATTCATTTATCCGTTACCCGATTAAGCTGGGACGATAGTAGGGTCAGGTGGGGAAAAGTGGGTCGATGGGGAAAAGTGGGGCTAGATAGAAAAACACCCATTTTCTCTTTTTTAATTAAAATATTTTGTTAATTCTTTTTTTAAGACATAAAATGAGATAATAGCAAATGTTTTTATGTTAGTTTTAGAACACTCTAAGCAAGTTGAATGTTTACGAAACTTATTTTATGGTCGTTGTATGTGATATGGAAAAATTAGCTATTTATGAACTTTCCTCTAGAAGCATTATTCATTGGCAAATGATATTAATTTTGATATAGACTTGTAGTAGAATATCTACGGATCAGCCCCATATAAAGATGTAAAAGCAAAGTTTAGAATACTATTTATTATGAGTGGATTTCTGAGGTGGGGTAAAGTGGGTCTATGGCTGAACTTTGCTAAAAGTTTACGATAACGTTACATAATTAGAGATTGGTACTATTTTTATGATTTTATGTGCTTATTTTTGTTATCTTGCTAAAACTGGCCTTTGTTCTGCTAATTTACATGCAAAAATTTATTTTCTTGCTGTTTTCCCTGCTTTGCCATTGGTTTAACATGGGTGTCAATGGGCTTGGCGAGAAATGGACAAGATATCGCCACGTTGGCATCACTTTTGGTGACTTATTTTTGTCGCCAAATTTGGCGAGAAATCACTAAGTGTCGCCAAGCTTGGCAACATTTGGCGCGTTTTCGAACAAAATAGAAAGTTGTAGATTGTTCCAGAATGTTTCAGTTTTGTGAATGATAGGAAAAAGAATAAAACTGATGACGTTGTTTTTATTCGTTAAATGACAAATAAAAAATATTTTTAGAGCATTTGTATCTTTAAATGATATTAAGGTACTTTGATTTCATTGTATACTTACGTCAAAATCATTATTTGCACACTTTTGTTTAACCCGCGATCACTCGCGCTACTTTGCGTCACACGAGCACTCGCGCCGGGCCTCGTAAGCCCAGAGCGGTTTTTTTCAGGAAATTGAGTTTGTAAAGCAGAAAAATTGTGTGTTTTGAACACTAAATTTTAATCACAAAGTCTGCAACTTCTTCATTTTATCTTTATAACTGAAATCGCTACTTTTGCGTCACACGAGCACTCGCGCCGGGCCTGGCAGGCCCGGAGCGGTTTTTTTCAAGAAATTAAGTTTTGAAAAGCAGAAAAAATTGTGTTTTGAACACTAAATTTTAATCACAAAGTCTGTAACCTCTTCATTTCATCTTTATAACTTAAATTGCGAAGCATTTTGCAACCTCTTTCTTCGCGTTCTCAATGCAGAATGAGAAACGCGAGCACTCGCGTCTGGCCTTTGAGGCCCGAACCGATATTTTTTGGGGGAAAGAGGGTCTGTACATTCCTGAAAAACATGTGGTCAGTAAAAAGGTGGCCCTGAACGCAGCTACTGTGGATCTCGTCCATTTCCGGTGAAGGGGTGATTTTTGGCAGCGAATTTAAATAATGACCGGGCCTGAGAGGCCCCGTGCGAGTGCTCGCAGGTTAAATTTTCACTAATTTCTGTACTAGACCCACTTTCCCCCACTATGGGGGAAAGTGGGGCTATCAACACATGATATTTTAAACGTACCACTGAGAGAAAACAATCTAACAAAATAAAATGGTTTTGCTTCATACTTAATCTATATGAATCCAATGTATATGAAATGCATCAAAAGTTTCCTTAAAATTAATTGAATCATGTGATTTTGGGGCTGTTTTTTAAAAAAGCTCGATTTTAGCCCCACTTTCCCCCACCTGACCCTATATATCTAATTGAATTCTAAAATAACTATACAACTTAAACTATTGATGTTGCCAAAAAATGTTTACAAAATACACAGATTATAAATTTAAACAAAATCTGGCAATTGAATAATTTTATTATTTCCTTTTCTAGTTACCAATTTCTTTTCTTAACAAGATTGCTTTTTGACAGACGATATTTTTTACACACACTCCTACAAAACGTTTTTGAATATTTCAATAAAGTGCACCTCTTTTCTGTCACATTTCTTAAGACTCGGAGTATATCTTATTCTTCTTCGTGAAAATAAACAATTCAGCTTGATAGTTTCACGATGTCTTGTGTTTCGCTGGAAATCTGTTTTAAAGTTAATCGTTGAAAGTTTCCCGAGAGAAGCGTTCTCATCGATTGAGCAATGGAAATTGATGATGGAATACTCAAAGAGTGTTTCTTGAGTAAAATCTGACTTGGTCACAGATATTGGCATCGAGGCTGGCGCTGTTCCAAAACAGATTCTGTATTTCTATATGACCTACATTTAAAGAAATGTTTGTCGTCGTTGTTGTGTTATTCTAGATCGTATTCGATAGATTTAACTAACCTAGTTCAATGAAACGAAGAATAAAATGCAAAAAATTTCATTTTTTAAATAATGAAGTGAATGTTAGTAGTTAAAAACGCCGATTAACAAAGATTTTGATAAATAAATTACTTACAGTGTTTCTAAGGACACTTCTTTGACACTGATTTTAAATATTCAATCAGAAGTTTTCCATCACCTACTGATTTTGCGTTATTGTGGGTTTGAATTGTTATTTTTTCCGTGTTTTCCTATATCATGTAGTGATAAAAACTCTTAACTAATAATTAAAACTTGTCAGAACGACAAGAAATGTGGAGCAAAGTTGTCAGGTTTGCTGTTTTTGCAGTGGTGACATGGTGGCCAATCTTATGGCACCACTTTTCGCGATATAGGCTTGAATTATTTTCCGTGTTTTTATATTTGAATGTAAACATAAAAAAATTATAAATTTTTCTCTAAAGAAAATGCTTTTGCATACTGTATCAGTTGGACTCTGTAGTGGCCACAATCGTATTTTATTATAAAAGAGATCAGACTTGGTATTAACGCTTTCGAAACTATTTTAAAAGCTGTACTATGCATTGCATGGTTGAAACACCTTGCCGTTTGATACCAGTAGCATATTTAGTCAATATAGTCCAGGCTAGAAGACCATATACCTAAAATTTTTATATATATGACATTTTTTGATGGTTTCTATATGAATTTGACCTGCTGATTCCGAATCCGTTGAGTGCCAGACGCTAAACCTTGAGCATTTTTGTCAAAATGGCGAAATCCAATATGGCTGCTATAAAAGGTATGAAGCAAATTAATGGAAACGTAAGTGCAATGAAACATGTTTTACACTTAA
Source organism: Uloborus plumipes (assembly GCA_038373865.1). Taxonomy (NCBI): domain Eukaryota; kingdom Metazoa; phylum Arthropoda; class Arachnida; order Araneae; family Uloboridae; genus Uloborus; species Uloborus plumipes. The sequence goes on from JAXGGA010002650.1 coordinate 78,729, forward strand.
AAATTATTGTACTCGTTTGTCAAAATACAATTCTAATAAAAATAAATATGAATGAAAAGTATGCGAATAAAAAAAATTACCAAATAATAAAATTTAAGATGTCAGCCTAAAAAGATGTAAGGTTAAATTTTCAAGTATTAATCAACTTTTAAACCGTAATGGACCTGAAAATGGAATGTTTTAACAAAGATTAAATGTTTCAAATGATATACAGGGATCATAAAAAATGTGGTTTAGCCTAACAATAACACTAAAAATAATTAGAAACATCCCAAATTTAAGTTTCCGGATTTTGCCGGTTTAAACCAATTTCCCTGAAGAAACCAGTTTCTTTTACGAAAGAGATTACCTATATTGATACAAGTTGCATGAACGCCGACTTCTCGCTGTTGTGAAAGGTATTTTTAGCTACCAGTTGGAAGGTATATCCAATGTGTTTGTTTAGTGTTTCGCCTTCAGTTCAATTACGGATTGTACAGATTAACTTCACCCAAATGAGGGTAAGTGTAATCTTTCGATGTTGTAGTTTTGCAAGAATTGCAAACTAATAACTTCAAATATAAAGGGGGAAATATATTCAAATATAAAGACTTGGGTAAAACTGGCAATTCACAGTGGCATATATATCAGAAAACGTGGCCTCAAAGATTCCATTAAACATTAAGAAGGTTAAAAAATGGTTACGTTCATAGCAAAGGACTAAAATCTCTGATTCGCATCATACACCGGACATAATTATGGTATATGGTTTAAATTATTCATCAAGGGAAAGTCTCTTTACAGAAATTATTTAGTCATGAACTGGCTCCTCATCCTACTGCTTTATATGATGATGATTGAAATAAGAGAGGTATAAATATATCTGCACTAAAGTCAAAACTTAAAGCAGTTTTTAGGGTAGGTGATAAGAGTCGTCCAGAAATTATCATTCTTGGTGAAAGTGCAACATTGTGGGCAGTATCTTGACCCACAACGCCAGCTGCGTGAGTGATTGTATTGATGGTGTCATACAAACCATTCTAGCGGTACACAATCTGCTTGAGAGACACCATAAATTTAGCACTACATCACAACGTCGAGCCACACAAGAGAAAAATGTCTATTGTGTTTTTCAACTTAATGAAAAATCACCACTTTCTAAAATGAACTTCGTACTGAAAGTTTTACCAAATAAGACGCAAATAATTAAGTTTGTTGTGAGCAGACTGTTCTATCCCCAAGCCAATGTGCAATTATTACTGTCACCAATCCTTTTCCGATTAAATTGGTGTTGGAATTCAACAAGATTTTGTTTCTCATGAAGAAGCTGATATGATAATGATTCACTACTTAGCGAAAGGAAGTAACCTTTCTAAAGAATTTTGAAACCTTCCAAATAAAAGTCAGTCACTTTACGGCAAGAAATTGGGAACTTTCCAAAAACTCTTCTGTTCGGCACTTTTCTGGCTTACCAGGAAGGCTCCTGGAGCAGTTTAACAAATTTGGCCAGTGCTAAGGCAGAAATTGCAAGCAAATAGCTGAGCTGCTCATAAAATTGCAGTTCTTGCAAAACTACAACATCGAAAGATTGCACATACCGTTATTTGGCTGAAGTCAATCTGGACAATCCGTAATCGAACTGAAGGCGAAACACTAAACAAACACATTGGATATACCTTCCAACTGGTAGCTAAAAATACCTTTCACAACAGCGAGAAGTCGGCGTTCATGCAACTTGTATCAATATAGGAAGCTCTTTCGTAAAAGAAACTGGTTTCTTCAAGAAAATTGGTTTAAACCAGCAAAATCCCGAAATTTAAATTTGGAATGTTTCTAATTATTTTTAGTGTTATTGTTAGGCTAAATCACATTTTTTATGATCCCTGTATATCATTTGAAATATTTATCTTTGTTAAAACATTCCATTTTCCGGTCCATTACGGTTTAAAAGTTGATTAATACTTGAAAATTTAACCTTACATCTTTTTAGGCTGACATCTTGAATTTTATTATTTGGTAAATTTTTTTATTCGTATACTTTTCATAAATATTTATTTTTAATAGAATTGTATTTTGACTAAAGAGTACAATCATTTTTAAGTGTAAAACATGTTTCATTGCACTTACGTTTCCATTAATTTGCTTCATACCTTTTATAGCAGCCATATTGGATTTCGTCTCTTTGACAAAAATGCTCAAGGTTTAGCGTCTGGCACTCAACGGATTCGGAATCAGCAGGTCAAATTCATATAGAAACCATCAAAAAATGTCATATATATAAAATTTTAGGTATCATGACATTTCAATGGACAGTAGCCTGGACTAATATAAAGGAAACATGTGAAGATTCGCAATTTTTTTTAGATGAAATTTAATATAGCATGGGACAACTATTTTCGACCTGAAATTAAATTAAGCAAATTTTATTAACTGCTATGGTTTTACACAATGGTGTGTTTTTCCCCTAGCGAAAGGGACAACACAATGGCAAGAAGAATTAAAAAAAAAAAAAATCAGTCTGGACCTGTTATTCTTTTTTGCATATTAACGTATGGCGTGTGAGGTCCACGCCATAATTTTTACTTCCTTTTACGTAGTAAAGGAAGTATTGTGATCGCGAAAAAAAAAAAAATCACTCAAATTTGGGTCTAAATTTTGATTTTGCTCACCCCTGAATGAATGTTGAGTCGTTTCTTCGACCTGTCAGCACGTGCATATGTACCTGCCAACATATAACCAGCCGAAAAATCATTTTCAACCACCCCCGAGTTAATTACGACGAGTTTTCTCGTGACGTCTGTATGTGCGTATGTGCGTATGTGGGTCGCATAACTCAAAAACTAAATGCCATAGAAGCTTCTAGCTTGGTATGTAGGCTCTGAGGATGGTCTAGTTGTGCACCTCCCCTTGTGGTTGCATTTGAATGTTCCCAAGGGGGTTTTTTACCCCTTTTTTGGGGTAAATCAGTGTTAATTTCAATGCAGACTCAAGTGATATGAATTGGCGCGACCACTTGGCGATATGTCGCCAAGCTTTTGGTCCCCAAGTGTTTGACGCCAACTTGGCGACATATCGCCGAGTTGGTGACAAATTTGGCGAAAAAAATATTTTTTGAATTTGGGTTCAATTTGGCGCTATTGGCGATATTTCGTGAAAAATCCACTGAATGATGTTAAAATCGGCGATATTTAGAAAATGAATCATTGTAAAACATTTGTTTTCATTGTTTCGTGGCAAACTAGGGGTGTAAACGTTCAAATTGCTATCTTGCTCACTCCTAGCACTATTTTAACACTAAGGCATCTACAAAGAAATTTACACGTAAAAGGAAGTAGTGTGGGACCCATACCAGATTTTTTTTCCTGATTTCCAAGGCTGACACACTGCCGTGTGTCTTAATATTGAAAAGAAACTAAGTATGTGTTTAACTAAATCAAACATGAAACTCATTAGCGGGAAACATACGTAATACTTTTATCGCTGCCGGCCACCCTGTCTAGTAGGGTGGAGCGAAAAAAATGAATTTTTGATTTTCGTAAACGGGTACCTTTCATTTACTGTGATTGAGGCTAAGTAACAAATCTGTAAAATATTTCACTTTTGCGAAGTTATCTTTAGTCTGCGCATTTGGCCTAAAGTTTTGAAATTTTTGATTTTTTTTTAGATTTTTCAATTTTTTTCAATAAATATTGCAAATGATAAAACTAGTGACGGTTGGTTATTAAATGGAAGAAAAAGGTTTGAAATATACAAAGAATTTTTTAAAACGATTTTAGATTATGATTTCAGTTCGTGCATTACGCTCAAAGTTCATCGAATTTCCCAAAATTTCTGATATTTTCAACATTTTTTAACTCAGTATTTCCTCTCAATATTCACTTGAAGTGTCTTCAAAACCTTTTTATATTCATTTTGTTATTACTTTGAACCGTGCAACTCTTCGCTAGCTCATGTAACCAGGACTCACCACGGGGTGGTAACCGCAATTCGAGTCCTACACGTGAGCCCTTCCTTCCAATCAATGTGAGCACGTATTTACATTTCTTAGATACGTCTTTAACAGTTAAACTGTTCCTTTGTATTGTAAATTGATCGGATATTTCAGTCAGACATCCTCTTTTTTACTAACCTTTTTCTTTTCCTGTGATCACATACCAATTTTGAAGAGCTTGTGACCTATTTGGCAGCTCTTTCAACTGATTGAATCTCTAATGGAAGTTTAAAAAGAGCGAATTCAGAAATCATATTTAAATTCCCAGCTTCCAGTAATCTTTATAAGTATTGTGTTGCTTAATTACGTGTAAAAAGTGGCTTTGTAATTTCCACATCGTACTAAGAAATCATATCGAGGTATTTTGATTTTTTATTTGTGTATGTAATACATAAAAATTGAATTTTATCTATTTTTGGGTTCTGAATTTGTTTGCATGTTTATTTTCTAGATTGAGCGTTGATAATACGATTTAAAACAAGTTTCTTTATATGCTCTCTCTTATGAACTAACTAGATTATTACCCGGCGTTGTCCGGGTGCTTATTAATACAACATAGCTCTAAAAAATATTTGAATGAACTCTATCCACATGGGAATATAAAAACTTCTTTAATGCTAAAATGAAATAGGTGAGCCTTAAATTGATAATTCATTGTTAATCGTAATATTTGTTGGGAAATACTCCTATTTAATTGTGTTAAATTTCATCAATTTGGATGCTTAAAGGCTTATCTCTATTACTCCATCCATTTAAAATTGAAAGAAAATGGCCATTTTGAGACAAAAAATTTAAATTTTGAGCTTTTTGGATTTTTTTAGAAATTCAAAATCCCGCCTATGTGAAATCTAGCACATGAAGGAACTTATGTGCCAAGTTTGATGGAAATTCGACGAAAACTGTGGATTTGTATAAGGAACAAACATACATACATCCATTTTTATATATATTGATATCGATAACAGCATATTTCTAGGGTGCCAAGTATACATTGTTTTGAATGGATGTAAATACAATTTTCTGCTTCTTCCCGAAGAGATAAATGTAACTCTTTATAATCTCACACAAATTCATAGCTAATTTAGTAACGTCTGCACTTCATCCTAAAAAAGCAAGGACACTTTTACCGCGAAAGTTGCAAACTCTTTTAAAAATTATAGTTTAAAGATCATGTTTGCTTTAGTCAACCATCTTGCTTGGGAAAGCTTTCTTGGACTTCTGTTTCATAATTTTTTGAATATTTTTCCAGTCAAAACTACCTTAGTTACTGATCTACCTATCGATCTGATCAATGATAAACTCTATAGGTTCATACTAAACTGATTTGAAAGTATAACATGTTGTTTAGCTTCGTCCAACATTCCCAAAAAATCACTTTGGTCCACTGGTAGGTCCATCTAGCTTTTGCAAAAAAATGCCACAAATTAAGTTCATTTAAATGTAATTGGCAAATATCCCATTACAGAGGTTTACCAAGTTTTTCTTCCAGTTTCCGCATTACACCTTTGTATTTTCCTGTCTTCGTAGTGTGTCCATCAAAACCAATGCAAACAGTTTCCTACGCAAAGAAACACTTTTTTATTCCTGACTTGTCTAAGAAGTGTAAATGTGTGCACTCTATGGTTGGAAGCAAAAGAGGGGACCTGTTGGCACCCAAAGTGCGGTCACTTCCTCGTGGTGAGTCCTGGGTAATTTCAATGAGCAAGCAAAGAGTTGAGTAGTTCAAAGAAACAACAAAACGATTAGGAAAATGTTTTGAAATCACTTTAAGTAATTATTGAGAGGAAATGTTAAATTATAAAAACTTTTGCTCAATATTGAAAATATCGGAAATTTCGGAAAACTTGATGAACTTTGGGCCTAATGAGCAGATTGAAATCGTAATCTAAAATGGTTTAAAAAAAATCTTTGTGTATTTCAAACCTTTTTCTTCCATTTAATAACCACCCGTCACTGGTTTTATCATTTGCAATATTTTTTAAAAAAATTTGAAAAATCTAAAAAAAATCAAAAATTTCAAATTTTTAGGCCAAATGCGCAGACTAAAGATAACGTCGCAAAAGTGAAATATTTTACAGAATTGTTACATATCCTCATTCACAGTAAATGGAAGGTACCCGTTTACGAAAATCAAAAATTCATTTTTTTCGCTCCACCCTACTGTCTAGTGGTCAGAGTAATCTGCCATGGATGTTGTGGCCCCGGGTTCGAGTCCCGGCTTGGGCATGGATGTGCTCTCTCTCTCCTGTCCTTGTCCTTTCTTTGTATGAATGTGTGAATGGTTGCCTACCCTATAAACGGGTACCTATGGCATGCGTGTACTGTGGAAGTCGGACTTCACACCAAATTACGGTACAGTTGGAAAAGTGAAGCAGCGCACCCCAAATTGCCAGCCTGGCTGGCACACGACAAAAAAAAAAAAAACTTTTATCGTTAGCTACTTGTAATTTTTTGAAATATAAATTAATTAAAAATCCAACTGCAGAAAATTAAAAACTGAGTATCTACCTATGTCTGCTTCTTTCCCTTGAGCCGGCTGAACTTGCTGAAATTTTCCTCGCCATTTTGAAAGCACGAAGCGCCCGTGCAACATCTCAACATTTCGAATGATTTTTTTTGATGCAGGAAAAAAGAAAAGGCCTCTTAGCGAGCCGCCTTGGCGGCGAGTAGTTTGTTGAAACTTTCCTCTCCACTTTAAAGGCGCAAAGCGCCCGTTCAACGTCGAGCCACGCAGCTAGCTGCTTGGGGCATTAGCCGGCCACGTGCGTTGTGTCTTGAAATCTTATGAACATGGAATTATATCAAATAATACAACATCTAAATGAGGTAAAAGTTATGGGGGGGGGGGGGCGTTATGCATCAACATGCCGCAGAAAGCTAATCTAGCTGCCCTGGCAGTTAGTTGCTATTTAAAGTTTGTAAGAAAAAAAAAGAAAACATAAGACTTCGTTAATTCCCCCTCCCATGAAAAACAACTTCTGTGTGCCGAAATTTTCCAATTTCTAAACGAGAGTGATTCAGAGCTGAAAATCAATTAGAACTAACTAATTTAAAGAACGAGAAAGTTAGCGGCACGGTCACTGGCAGTAATTCGGATAATAAGAGTGTCCGCATCATTGGTTTTAATACGCAGGGTAACATTTCAACTTTTCAGAGCTCCTGATCGGAGTAGGATGCAACCTAACGACTCGAAAACAGTTTGCAATGCAGTATCCGAAATGTTTTCTTGAAGCGATGATGTACACAGAAATATCATAAAGAATAAGAGCACGTAAATAAGGGAATATTCTATTAACTAGTAAATCAATTCGTTTTTAATCTATATAAGTAAAGACAAAACTTGAATTCATTTCAACACTTGAGTTTTTAAGTTCGAGAATTGCTACCAGGTAATTACTCCGTATTTGTGAAAGTAGTAAATTTATATTAGTTCATGTTTAACTTTTCTATTTTAATATGCTTTGTCTATATATGTTACATAGCTAACATTGAATAAAGTATTGGTCGCAATATTTAAGTTCCTTCATGCGCATAAATTAATATGTTTTCCGAGTTCAATGTGGGTGTTTCCATCCGTCAAAAGTACTGCTTTAATAGAGTAAGCAAAAGTACTGCTTTAATAGAATAAGCAAAAAAAAAAACATGGGGCGAGAAAATAGTTTTGTTTTTCTAACACTATTTTTCATTATTTTTTTTAATGCTCAATTTCGAAAACGAAGCGAGATCTCGTATGACGTCACAAGTGGAGAAAAATCTGGTGTAAAGCGAGACCGACCAGCTCTAGTTGTCCCAGCTCCGCAACAATAAAACATTTGACCCCAAAACGGCGGCTAGTTTATAAAGTGGCTTTGCTTGGAGTATTTTGTGAACTCTTGACGTCAGGCAGTGAAAATGAAACCAGCAACTGAGCGTCTTTTAAGATTTTTTTTTTTCGAAAGTATCCGAGTCAGAATTAAGAAAAAAAAGCAATGCACCTCATGTTTTCGACAGTGCACTTTCAGAATAAAATATTTTTGAAACATGGGAAACTCCCCCTTGCCGAAGTTTTGCATTTTGGTCTTATTTTAGCTTCGGAACGCTCATGTCTGTTTGCGTCACAAAAAACAATTTAATTAGTACTACTAATAATGTTTTTCATTCTAATATTCTTCTCTTATTTTATATTTATGAAAATGATATCTGAATTATAACTTAAAAAAGCTGTTTTCTATGCAGAAATGATTTTTTACGAAAGTCCTTTTAACAAGCATATATTTTATACTTTTATTGCTAAAAAAAGCTTTTATCTTTGCAGCTAATTGCCATCCCAGTTCCTATTGTATTTTCTTATTTCCTGCTTTTTATAAATCTGCTTTGTTCTGCCTCCTATATTCCTTATGAGTACGATACTTACTTGAAGAAAAATGTTACTTTTGCAAGAAAACATCTTTTTTTTCTTTATTTTTATCTTTAATAATGCATATATTCATATACATTTAATTTTTTATAGCAATACTCAGCATGTTTATCAAGGATCTTACAATTTTTATATCTAAGTAATGCCATTCCTTTGAGGGGGGAAACATATATAGTCTCTTTTTCAGTTTCAAATTACGATGGCTTTTAACTCGCCGAAAAGTAATATGAATATGCACACCGAATCGTATTTTTGCGTATATTAAAAATATCTTTATGCTTCACGTCTTTGTTAGAATGCTTTTATAAGAAGAGATGTACTATTTTACTTTTAATTCCTTGTCTGAAGATTTGCTTTTTAAAGCATAATCTTATGCATTAGACATTAACCCATTAATGCCTAGCGTCCCTTTTTAGGGACGGTCCAAAAAGGGTCTGAATTTCCCCCAAATGAGCATTTCAACCAAATGATAGTGTTCAATTAGTACCTAGCTATTATATCAATTCGTTATTAACAGATTGTATCACATAACCATAGTAAAGTGTGTTCTGTAGCCGTTTTAATATGATCTTTATCAAAAATGACATCGTTCTCAATCTCAAGAAAAAAAGCTAAGTTTTCAAAGTTATTCCCAGCTTCCCAGTTTATGTTAATTGACGATTTTATTTCTTCTTTTAAAATGTCTTTTTAAATATTATATCGTAGGCAGAAAAATATTTTAGAAAAAAAAAGTATGTACTCTCTGGGGTCTATCGTAACTTTTCAGGGACGATTTTTCTTTCCTTAATAAAAACATTATTTTTTACGTAATATTTTTTTTATTATTTTTCCTGTCCATTAAACACTGATTGTAACCAGTATATAAAATATCTTTGGAAAAAAATGTTAGGCATTAATGGGTTAAGCAGTAGAATAATATTCTTCCTTTTCTATTTTTTTCATTAATAATAAAAGGATTTTCTTACGAGAAAACCTGCTCATCATAGGAATGACGTTTTACCGTTTTTTGACTAAGACCACCTTTATATTTAAAATATGTTCTGAAGATAAACAGAATATTCAATTTTGTGCATCGATAACTATATTACAGGTACGTTTTGGCTGGTAAAGTGGCGTACTAGTTAGGTGCTCATCTCTTGCGTTCAAAACCGCGGGTTCAAACCCGGATCCAGTCAGTAGATTTTTAAGAGCAAGAATCTGAGAATCTGTCACGCCTAGCATTATGAGGTGATTCATGACCTCTCAGATTTTTTCCAAAAAATTGCCAAATGTTTATTATCTTATGGAAAGACCAAATCCAGAATGTTTTGTTTGTTGAGTTTAGTTTTTATGGATCCCTAAAGGTGAACATGCGGCATCAAAAATTAAGCGGATTTTCAAGACATGGAAGTTGCTATGAGCCAAAACTCTTACCAGGAACTGTTGAACTCCAATTTTCTTTCTGTACATGGAATATAGAAGGTTGAAACTTTACAGAATAAATGTTAAATTTGAGGTAAGCTGTTGCCGTAAGGTCAGTGAAGGCCCTCAAAACAAGACATTTTTGACGTTTTTTAGCGTTTTTGAAGTCCAAAAACAGCTAGTATATTTCAGTTGCCAAGGCAAAGCTAGTGTCGCTTGAAAGACCAGTGTAAGCACTTTAAAATAATGTATAAATAATCGAGGAAATTTCAACGTGATTTTAGTTGAGTAAGGCCGAAATATGAAAAATGTCATATTTTACCAATATTCAAACGGTCATAACTTCATCTGCCAACAACACATTAAAATATTTTTCTTGCCAATGTCATACTCTATTCTTTGCCTTCACAGAACAGTTGAGTCCTTTGAGGCGAAACGCTTAAATTTTTTTTACAAAAAATGCACAGGAAAAAATACATTTGTTGTAAAAAAAAATTTACATTTCGCCTCAAAGGACTCAACTGTTCTGTTAAGACAAAGAATAGAGTATGACCATTGGGAAAAAAAATATTTCAATATGTTGTTGGCAGAGGCAGCTATGACCCTTTGAATATCGGTAAAGTATGACATTTTTCATTCGGCTTTACGCAACTAAAAGCACGTTGAACTTTCTTCCGTTGTTTATACATTATTTTAAAGTGCTTTCACAGGCCTTTCAAATGACACTACTTTTGTCGTGGCAACTGAAATGTACAAGCTGTTTTTAGACCTCAAAAAATGCTGAAAAACGTCAAAAATGCCTTGTTTTGAGGGCCTTCACTGACCTTACGGCAACAATTTACCACAAATTTAACATTCACTTTGTAAAGTTTGAACCTTCTGCATTCCATATACAAAAAGAAAATTGGAGTTCCTGGTAAGAGTTTTGGCTCACAGCAACTTCCATGTCCTGAAAATTCGCTTAATTTTGATGCCGCACCTTCACCTTTAGGGATCCATAAAAACTAAACAACTCAACTTTAGAACAAAGCATTCTGGATTTGGTCTTTCCATAAGATAATAAACATTTGGTAATTTTTTGGAAAAAATCTGAGACGTCATGAATCACAGGCGTGACACTCTCTCGGATTCTTGCTCTTAACTTGAAAAGAACCGTTCGCGTCTATGCTGTTATCTAACAAATAAAGGAGTGTCAGTTTGGCTCGGAACTTTCGGATAAATTAAACTCCTAGCGCAATTTCGCATCGTGAATGTCCAGACTCTGACTGGTATGAAACTTTTTTTTTAACACTCTCGGCCCCGCTTAAACGAATACTGTCGGTTCCAAGAAATATTATTCGATTAAACGGGGTATTCGATTAAGCGAGGATCTTTAATATTAGGTCTATGGCATCGGTTTCAAGATATTTTATTCGTATAAGCGGGGTATTCGTTTATCCGTTACCCGATTAAGCGGGGCAGATGTTGCAAGACAATTGTAGAATTACAATGAAACAGAAATTTACAATAACATCGACACGGACAGAAATACGATAAATGAAGAACAGCAAAACAAGGGGGGGGGGGATTTTTCTTTTTTACACACTCCATGGTCCCCCGTACCTTCCACAACTCGTAGTTTAACCGGGATAGGGCACTGAAGAACGCTCTGTTCCTTTTTTTGAACCAGACCAAGGGCCGAGCAAAACCCTTGGCCCAACACCCCCAGAGGTATCGGTTCAATTGGAGAACTTTGTGACCACGGCATTTTTGACGTCCTTCAGCCACCATTAATGAAGACGGTGGATCTTTGATCGGCTGGGATCGAACCCGGGTCCCTCCAGTCACGAGTCCGACGCCTTACCGATCGGGCTACCACGGCCCGGGGGGAGGGGGTCTGAATTGTATTCTATGAATCCAATTGTAATGCCTCCTAATCCCTCTCCCAGTTTATCCAGCATTCAATGTATAGGGTAACGACTCAAACTCACTGCGCCCAACACACCGGTGCCGTACGTAGTGCAGATTGGGCCAGGGACTATATTGAACCTGCATAACTGTTTTAAAAAGGCACTCGTGGCCTACTGTCAGAGGAAATGAAACAACAGATTTTCTTCTTGGCCACAGTGGCATGTCCAATATTCCCCCGATCCATAGTTTCTGCTCATTCCTGTCGTGAACATTCCTCCAGAAATCTTTTCTGTACACTTTAAAAAATGAATGTTGTTTTTGCAGTATAATACAGCAAATTTTTTAGTAATATATTGTAAAAATTGCTGATTTTGTATTAATATACTGTACAATTGCTACTTTTACAGTAATAAACTGTAAAATTACTAATTTAGCAGTTTATTAAAGTGCATTTTACAGTTTTAAAGTAGAACCTCTGCTGCTAGTATTATACAGTTGTTTTTACAGTATAATATAGTTAAATTTGATGGCAATAAACTGTAAAATTTTTAAGTTTACAGTAAGAAACTAAAATTACTAGTTTTACAGTTTATTACTGTGCATTTTATAGTTTTAAATAGGAACCTCGGCTGCCAGTATTATAGGTTCATTCCATAGTGACTAACGTTAAGAACTGATTTTTAACTGGTTTTTACTTGTAACTTAAAGGATAAAAAATATTTTTTAGTAATGCTGGTGGATTTACAATGTACATGGTATCTATGTATCATTTCTGCTAAGAATTCAAAACAAAATTACTGATAGGAGATATTTTTTCAACCAAAATAGCAGCGTGACTAACGTAACATTTTTGCAACCCTGAAAATGAATGCTCATTAGGGTGATTCAGAAATGTATGGAAAAAAATAAACTTTGTATTTTTGTGCGTCTTACCCTCTTATTTTGTACCACTATATACACTGATTATTTGTGCAAAATTTTGGCAAAATATATTAATATTTAGAGGTCGCTCAAACGCCTTGAAATTTCGTGATATTGACAAAAACGTGATCGTAAATGATATCTATAGAAAAAAGTAGCCTTTGTATTTTTGTGCGTCTTACCCTCTTATTTTGTGCCACTATATACACTGATTATTTGTGCAAAATTTTGGCAAAATATATTAATATTTAGAGGTCGCTCAAACGCCTTGAAATTTCGTGATATTGACAAAAACGTGATCGTAAATGATATCTATAGAAAAAAGTAGCCTTTGTATTTTTATTCGTCTTACCGTCTTATTTAGGCCCTTTATATACACTGAATTATTCGCCCAAAATTTTAGTAAACTATATTTACATTTAGGAGTACTTCAAATTTTGTGATAGTGGCACAAATGCGAACGTAAATAATAATAATAATAAAGTTACTTTATTGCTTTTTTATATCTCCGAAGAAAAAAAGCGTGCAATCACAAAATGAACTATATATCTGAAAAACCAATGAAATGCAGAAAAGTATGAAAACTAATCAAATACGGAAAAAATATAAAAAACAAATTTAAATACATTAAATATATAGTAATTCGCTCATTAATTCTTGCAATACTTTTTAAGGTTACTTTTTTGCAACTTTGAAACCTTTTCTGTGTTCCTGTACCACTTGAAGAAGACACTGTCTTTGTTTTTCGTCGTTAGTGATAGTCTTAACAAATGCTTCAATAAGGGCCATGCCACGCTCCGTATTGTCGTTTACAATCCTCAGTTTCTTTGGTAGTATAAAGCCTTGTTGGTAGCTATCTTAAAGATTCGAATGCTCAGGATCAAACAGCTGATATATTTTGAGTTTCTTCTTTACATGAATAAGGACGCTAAAAATATTCCAAATCATTTCTTAGTGCTTGCACAAAAAGGGTTGCTGGGAACCCAGCTCTTAGATATTTTTTCCCATTAACGATAAGAATGTGAAAGAAATCACATTCATATGTTACGAATACCTTTTGTTTGTCCAGCTGCAAGTTTGAACTGGTTGGGAAATATCCATAACTTGAAGCCATAAAGAATCTTTAACACAGATATAACACGAGGAACCACTCCTGGGACACGAAAACATCCACCAAGAGAAGGTGCTCTTCTCAAGAAAATCGCACTCAGCTCTAGTATCTTCCTTGGACACTTCTTTTACATGGGTCATCAGAAGTTAACTTTGCACAACTTCCATTACTAGTTGCACGTTGCTCTGAATGTGCTACCAACTCCTCAACCTCATCGTTCCTCACTCCAGGTTTAAAATTAGAATGTTTTATTCTGGACTATGATTGCTAAAACCGCTTAAAAAGCAGTATTATAGATCCAATGGCAGTGGATGGTTCCACGCAATTGCGTAAACATCGCATCTGACATTGCACGCAATCAAATACCCCAATTCTACTCATTTCTTGGTTTATCGGTTAAAATACCGAGAGACCAAGAGTAGAATAGATTTCGGTTGCAATACCACAGAAAACACAATGTCTAAAATATAATGGCGGAAAGCACAATATAAAAGTGGCTTCCCTAGTTTTGTTTTCCCAAGTTCAAACATGCTCCAACTTTAGTACCGGCAATGCATGTCGTATTGAAACACATACCACGTACGAGCTCAGTAAGTTCCCATTTATCTAACTGGTTATCGTATAGCAGCATTTTCCGTAGCACTTCCAATGCCTGACTAACTTACTAGAACCCAGAAGTAAACCATCAATGCTTGTGGTCCTGATACTAATACTGGTATGAAACCCGCCGATCATCCTTCATTTTCCCAATATATTTTGTATAAATGTTTCGTTCCAGTGAACTATCAAAGGAAATCCTAGATTTAAACGACTTTTGTAAGTTAACGGCCAATTCAGAGCGAATAGTTTGCATTTACTGTTTTATGCACGTTGTCAAATCCTCCCCATTTTGACCCATACTTTGTACTGTAGCAGCTACTACCAAAGTGGCATTCGGTCACTTATACTGGGCCCTGTCTAGAGTGGATGCTAGGTGTTTTAGCCAAAAAAACTCATACACCTCAAACAACCGAAAAGAAAACAGAAACCACAGCCCGAGATTGAAGCAGCATTTTCTACCCAAACTCAGATAAGAGATAATGCAGCTTTGGAGCGGGGGGGGGGGGGGGTTAATCGTTACAACTCACTTTGAGCTATTATTTTATTGACTGATTACTTAGTAGAGTAAACTAACGTTTTAAGTTATTCCATTTTATATGAAGAATAATATTATTTCGGGTAATGAAGCTATATATTCCAACTCTCGAAATTGCTAATTTTCAACAGAATTCGATCGCGTTGAGCGACTTCTAAATATTATTCAATTGAACTAAAATTTTACATACATTACATTCATGAATAGTGTAAAAAAACTGCGGGGTAAGACCAGAGAAATTCAAAAATTCAAAAGAAAAAATTTTTTGAATCACCCTAATGCTCATGTTGTGAGGCAAACATTTCTTAAAGTTAAGCAAGTGTTAAAAATCGAATGATATATTTGAAAAATGTGTAAAGTTGGCTTTTAAAAACATAAAACACATTTATTAAATCTTAAGATTTTTTAGTCTTAAGTGTCACTTTTAGTCAAGATGGAGTGTGACTAACGTAAGCATCGAATAACAAGCAGTAAACACACTACAAACTATTTATTATGGCTAATATCAGTGATAATTACAATATTTTTTCATTTTTTTAAAACTTCTTACGTTGTATGATTTTTATTTATTTATTTAGTTATTTATTGATACTTTTTTTACTTCGATATTTTTTTCTTCTTCGGGGGGGGGGGGGGGGAGGGCTGAGGGTGACATTTCTATGGAATGATCCTATACTGTAAAAACAACGGCTCGTTTTTGGCAGTGTAGGAATTCCTCAAGAGTCTTTTCTCAGTGTGAAAAGGAATGGGGTTACCAATTACTGATGTGAAATGGGGGGGAGGGGGTAAAAATAAAATATCAAGAGGTAATGTCGATCCGACCGATAAAGGTGCCACACGAATGAATATGGATGCCGGCACAGGTTGAATGAGCTAGGTACGTAACCGACAAAGATCAAAGTCCCTTATACTTCGCAGCAGTTTAACTTGGCAGTGACGTCACTACGGGCGGAGCCAACAGCGTGACGTTAGCTTATGAAAAACGAGCTAGATAAAACGTCACAGCCTACTTGGCGAATTAGAGGAGACCGCTGACTGCTTGTGAGCTCTTATTGGCTCCGCCCGTAGTGACGTCACTGACAAGTTAAGTTGCTGCGAAGTATAGCGACATTAAAAACAAACAAACAATATGAGCCTGCAGGGTTTAATGCTTATTTGTATGTTTAATTACATCCAGCTACTAATAAGCAGTAAATTATCACTCTTAAACCAGAGACTGCAGTTTCACTCAGCAGTCTGGAATTGTCAATTATTGACTTTTTGATAATTTTTGATTGATAGTCCTCACATTAACAAGACGAAGCTGCATTTTCTGCCCCAGGCTGTCTTGATTTTGTGAGTACGTTTTTTTTTTCTTTAGAAGCCATCATCTTCAACATACATGAGGACTGCGTACTATGCGCTTTGCCTCCTGAGAAACACAGGACAGATTTACTTCACAAAGAGGATGAAATAACATCCATGGGCAGGGCGGGATTCGAACCCGTGACCACTTGCTTACGCGCAGAGTACTCTACCTCTAAGCCTACGTGCCCCCTCCCCCCCCCGCGAGTACGTTCAGCTTGTATTTAATCAAACTAATCGTTGTTAACGTAGCTTTTAATGAGGTGTTCATTAGTTGTTAATTAATTTATTTTCTCATTAAGCTTTGTATGTAAATAAGGTTTTTAGTGCAACAAAATATTTTAGAAAGATTCGTTGACATGCACGGATTTTTATATTTGTTTTCTTTTGAAACATGTCCATTGTGAGAAAAAAAAAATCCACTAACGCGCAGCAGATTATAGACATTTGAAGAAAACATTGCGCTTCTCATTCTCAAGTTTCTAAGAAGTATTTTTTTTGCTGCCTTCTAGACTTGAGTTAAAAAAACAAATTCTAAAAATGATGCCACATTTGTTCAACGAAAACTTATACATTTTCCTTTCATTTTATTTTTGCTGAACGTAGGTTACAGTCTCATACACATTTCTGTGCTGAGTTTGTTGAAAGGAGAATTGCTTGTAAATTGCTTGTTTATTGAAGGTACTCATAAAATGTCAACAATGTCATTTTTTAAGTCAAAAATAATGCAATGCTACCTGTTTTTCCTGTAAAGTTATTTTCATGGTGTTCCGTTTTGACTTGTAAGACATTTATATTTTATCAACCTTTATAAAAGGTGCATACTACTTCTAAATGTAGCAACACTGTTAAAACTAATGGTTGCAATTGGCACCTTTCCGGGGTGAAACGCTTGTAACAGGAGCGGCACCCAGTAGGGTGCCGAGATTTCACCCTTGGCTTGGGTGAAAAACTGGCACCCTCAATTCAACGAGCAGCGCGGGTGAAAGATGGAACCGTATAGGAGGGCCCCCTCATATAGGCACCCTCACTGTTCACTATTGCAGATCCCCCCTGTGCTGTGTGCGTTTTTGTTTTTCAATTGTGTTTACTTTTATTTATTGCTTTTATTCACAAAGTCTTGGTACATTTTCACCTTGAATTCCGATTTGAAAATGATCGAAACTTGTAATTTAAGGCATTTTCTCACAGTTCAGACTTTCCAACATATTTTAAAAGAATTCGTGACTTGAATTAAACTCAGTAGTTTTAAAATGCTATTGACATTTACTGCAGCATTACATGTACCGAAAATGAAGAGGGAAGGTATTTTATGGATCCCTTTCAAAAACAATCAAAAATATTCAGTTGTATCATTCTATCAATAAAAAATTGAATCGCTTCATTAACTTATAAAATTTTAATCAAGGGTAACATATTAATAGGTATGTATAGTTCGACATTTAAATATCTTTATGGAATAAAAGATATGGGGTATTTGAAAAGCAGTGTTTGTTAAACGTCAAATTTCTCGACAGATTAAAAATCGAAATATATTTTAAGGATCAATTCAACTGATGGAACAAAAAAAGTAAGCTCTGGCAATAACGAACTCAGCATTTGTTATCAATAACGCCAACGAAAGATATTAGCGACAGCACGAAATGCATGGCATTAAAATAGCATATACATATACGTATGATAAAAACAAATAAGAAGTCATTCAGAGTTTCTTTTTTTTTCCTTCCCTTCGCGTTCTGCTGCTTGTTTGTATCTGCACGGCAAAAGAGATTCGCTGCACAGAGATAAATTTCCGTTCGTACACTTTGAAATGATTGTACAAATATGTTGGAAATTCTTAGAACTATTATCAAATGCATGTACTTAAGTGAGAATTCGAAGACTAATATGAAGAATTAATCCATTTTTGTAATAAACTCAAGGTGAAATCCAAGACTGTGAAAACACTGTACCGAAAATTCTGTCGTGTCGACGTAAACAAGATGTCCGCCATTCAAATGGTTGATGATGATGATGAGACCTCGCGCAGGCGCATTCTGTCAAAGGTGCCTTTTGGTACGGCCAGATGTCTCACTGAGCATGCGCAAGCTTTATTCACCCCAAAGGGTGCCGATGGGAGGCTTTTTAGTGCGGTAAGAGCTTTTCAAATTCGCTGTGGCACCCCGTGGCACCTTGCTTTCACCCAAACTTTCTTATTGGCACCCCTGCGTCACCCGTAGTTTTTACAGTGAATGCTTCAGATGAAGTGGATATTTAAGATGTTGAAAGTTTGAAGCAAAAAAAAGTAAAAAAAAAAATCCAACTTTTAGTGAAAAAATTTAAGAAGTCTATCTTTCTATATACGGAGTACAGGTTCCTAACTCATAATTAGGAAAAAGATCACCATATCGATAAATAATTCCAACGCAAAAAATTTGAAAGATTTGCAATTAAAACTCGAAGAGATATTTGAGTTCAAAGTTTTGAGGTCCCGTTCAGAAAATTAGATTGGAACGTATCTCCCTTTCAGTAGAAAGATTGGCTGTCATTCTACTGATGCCATTTGCTGTCCGAAGGTTAAAAAGACGATTTTGAAGCATAATTTATATTTTAAATTCAATGTGAACAATTATTTTCTGCAAGAAGTACCCCCAAAAAATTCTATTACTCAACAAATTATTGAAATTTATTTATTTATTTTTATATAAGTCTTTGAAAATGAGAATCAAGGCAAAAACGCTTGTCCATTTCCAATTTTCGCAAGTTCAACTATTTTTTTCCTATACTTAATGGTCAAAAAAAGTAAATGCAACATAGTATTTTTATATATTGACTATTAGTATATGGTATTCATAATAAATATTGACAATAGTAATTTTATTTAAATAAGAAATGTATGAATATAAAATTTTGTCCGGAAGTCCGTTACCCTAAGATTATTTTAGCTAAAAAAGGTATTTGTTGAAGTCAAAAGATGGTAACACGTATTCAGTTAACTTAACAAATTAGTGACGTAACTATTTTGACCATTTTGTTTCCCTGAGTCGAGAAGTATTGTTGTGGCGTTTCGCACAAAATTTTTTCCAGGTGCGTATTTTTATTCTTTGTCAAGTCCGTTACCAAAGATTTTAGTATTAATTTTTACTTTTTCTCAACTTTTACCCCTAAATATTGTTTATTATACAAGTCTAAGAAAATGCATATTGTTGTTGAATTTTTAAATTCGACAACCTAGCCATAATTTGACACTTTGGTTCAAATTGTCAAGTCCGTTACTGGTAAAATCCGTTACCATACAGTTTTTGATCAATATTTTAATCATCACAAACATCGTTTTAAATGTCATAGACGCAAATAATTTCAAATGCAGTTGGTTCTAGGTGCTATGATATAGTTTAAAAGTGAGATTTCATATTGATTTTGTATGGTAACGGACGACAATTTTCCTTGCAACTTAAAGTTTTACAACAGCATTTGAATACTCAATGATTCATCAAAGTGTGCAACCAATTACTTTTTCACACACCTAAAATATGTGACTAAACATCTGTTAATGTTTCTAAAAGAAAATAGCAAGTTAAAAAAATTACTTAAAAATTTTGAAATGTAAGCATATGGTGAAAATGACCCTTAGGGGACCTAGGATAAGTATAAAAAATTGCATTTCTTTAATTTTGACTTTTTTTCCTTCAAACTTTCAATTTGCACTTCATTTCAATCATTTTTTCAATGGAAAGCATGCATCTAGGACGAAGGGTTGTGAAAATAAAGGTTTTGCAGGATGAAACGGAACTCCCTGTATAGAATTTGATACGATGAACCGGACTATGAGTCATACATAAGAATTTTCTTCTTAAATGTTTTATTAAACTTTTATGATTAAAATATAAAAAAGCTTGCTTACAAGAACTTTCCATGTTTAAAAAAAGTAAAAGAAATTCTTCTCTTTAGTTCTTTCATCCATGAAAAGAATATCAGATCTCACAGCACACATTTTTTTTTTTTTTTTTGTGGAATTTATTTCTCATACAATGTCATTTTGTAACCATAAAAACTTTTTTTATTGTGCTCAAAAGCTGTTTTTAACGTTTTATAGGGAATATTTCTTCTCAAATGGTGCGGTTTGTTGAAAGGAAGAAACTTTTATCTTTTATCCAACACTGAAAAATATAACATTATACAGCAAAAAAATAAAAGAAGCGGTCCTTTTGTATTTGGATAAAAGGCCTGATTTTTATATGTACAAGAAATAATGAGAAAGAAAGGAGGAAGACATGTTGGTACCGTCAGCCCCGTTTAATTGGGTAACAGATAAACGAATACACCGCTTTGACGAACAAAACTTTCAGGAACCGAATATTTACTCATAGACACACTGTTTACGATTTTCGTTTAATCGAATAATGTCCCGGAATAATCGAATAACATGATTCAGTTTTCACAAATATGTTTGCTGAGAAAATTAAGAAAAATTGATTAAAGCACAATTATTTTCGCAAAGATATATAATATTTTCCTTTAACAATAGGTGCGCTAAACAACATTCACATTTCTACATCACCATCAAACATTTCTTTTTTTCTTTTGTCGTTGTCATTACTAAAAAAATATATAGCTCAGACAATAATCAAATAAAATTCCTTAAATAAATACAAACGTTGCCAAGGCTTCACTAGATAGCGTTTTTATACAGGCTGCTTCATTTGATCAAAATCTTTGGGATAAAAACGGATGCATGTCGCCTAGCGACATCTACCAAATTTTGTGGTAACTAACATTATAAACAAATCAGATAATAAAAGACAAAATTAAAATTTAATTTGTTGGCGACAATTTTACAATTTGGCATTCAATTCTATTTTATTATATTTTAACGTCATTTAATAGCTTGTTCGATTTGCTGGTTTATTCTGCATTTTAACGGCTTGTTTTAATTAGTTAGCGAATTATTTTTCATTTTAATTGATTCTAATTATAATTAAACTATGAAACGACACTGGCACCGCAGAGCGATAAATGGCGATTTTGGAACGATAGTTCCATCAAAACTTTTGATGAGTTTAGATTGTCAAATTAATTTGTTTGGCGAGTTTTTTAACAAGAATTCTCACATTATTTCGCAGCTTTTTTTTCAGTTGGCCAATTATTTTACTTTCAAGTATTAAACGTATGTGTGAAATTAGAAACAAAAAAGGGAAGATTTCGGTGATTGGAAGTCTGGTTATCTTTCCCTATTGGCGTTAAATCTTTGTGGCCAATTTATGAGCGAGGGAAATACTTCCTTCGCAAACATAAACTAAAGAGCAACAAAATAAAGTAATTATCGCCAAAAATTTGGCAACCACACCAGATTCCCAATTATCGAAATATTATCAATGTGTGAAATTTAACATAAAAAGAACATTACCTTTTAATGTTGTGTAAATGAAAAAAAAATTACATTTGGTCGTCGTAATATTGTAGTTTTGTTTATTTTTTTCGTACTTGTATTGCTCTTTAGTACTAAGCGATTATATATGCTCATTTCGTTGTTACTAAAGAAATTAATATGTTTTGTTGTCAATCGTCTTTCCGTTGAACACCAATCGCTTCATTGCAGGGCATTCATTCTGGGGCATCAAAAGGAAATGTCTCTGCGAATAGATTCGCCATTTATCGCTCTGATGGGTCAACGCTATCAAAATGAACATCTGAGCTTTTGCGTAGCAATTAAGATCTCGTGAGCAACAATAATGAAACTAAATAGTAAATAGAACAATCTTATTTCATTGCTACATTTTTATTTATCGGCTGCGAATTTAAGCGTATATTTTATTAATGCAGAGATGTCAAAATTGAACGCCATTGCTATATGTTGCTAATTCGAAGAAAGTAAACAATGAATGAATGTCGTATGACTGAATCATGAGTTGCGACCAACTTTACCTGAAAAGGGAATTTATTTCCCCTAAAAAGCAGTACTAATAAGGATTCGGCATCAATTCACTCTGTACTCCACTTCAGTAAACTATATCAATATTTTTTAACCCTTAAAGATAGGATGAACATCACTTTTTACAGCAGAAACAATGTGCTAATAAATGTAAACAAACACATCATTCAGCGCTCTCTAGCGGGCAAATCTTTACCATTGATGTTTTGAGTAATGAAGCAGCCTGTATAAAACGCTATCTAGTGAAGCCTTGACGTTGCAGACGATAGTAAATTAATAGATTAAATTTAAAACACGCCAGACATCGACGATGGTCCCAAAAGACTCTGAGCAATCAACTGTTAATGACTTATCAACAAATAATGTATTGGAAGAAAGGGTAAAAACAACGATTTTACATCCCAAGTTGCCAGTTACTCTACTATAATTTTCAAATTCATATTTATAGCATAAAGACTCAATTATGAGACTATTTCGTCGTTTACTTAGCTTATTTTAAAAACTTTGTATCATCATCTTGATTACGTCCTTTATATTCCTATTAATTCGTTTTTTACTTTTTCGTTTTGGTAGAAATGCTTTCAATCTGGAAAGCTAAGGAAAATATTCCCCGCTTAATCAAATAACCCCGATTAATCGAATAATATTTCTTGTAACCGACAGTATTCCTTTAAGCAGGGCCGACATTAAGTGTAAAATGTTGTTATAAACCCAAACTTGTTCATAGTAATATGTCCTATATAGAATCAAAGACGATTGTGACAATTGCGCTATCAGTTTGAAAGTAGGAGGTTAGAACCATAAAACGCGATGAATTCTAAAGATAAAGAGCAGAAATATATATCCTCTAATTATCGAGACAGTTTACTCTTCTGATTGTAGTCTTTAGTTTTTGCAATTTTAAAAGATGGTTTTATTTTTGCAAGACGTAGTCGAGGGAAAAAACTTTAAAATATGCGTTTTTTATTGTCATGAATTGGGGAAAGCGACAAAAAACAGGATGATTTTCCAAGTTTAATGCTTCAAAAGTCCATTATCCACAATTCCATGGTCGCTTAAGTTCGGACTTAAAAATTAATTTGCTCACTCTCCTATCAATTAAAGTTATAATTACCATTATTTATTTTCGCTTTTTGGAAATGATTAAAACGCAAGTCAAGTTTCAAAAGGTTTGTAAAGAGAATATTCTGCTTTCTTAGGTTCAGCCTTGATCCTAATTTGGTAACTATATCAACAACTAACTAAATAATTGTTGTTATTCGTTTTTGTGATTCCAATATTTTCTTTACTATATAAAAATAAGTTAAATCCTGTTATGAGTAAAAATCTCTTTAATACTTTCACACATTTAAGAGGTTTTCGTTTTTAATAATTCGTTTAGTAGCAGGATTTGCCTTCCGCTGATTTAGACTAGTTTGAAATTGAATATTTTCAATAGCAGCCAAAAGCAATGAAAAATAATAGTATTTGTATAAATTTTTTAAAAATAAATTTACAAAATAATAATCTGGGGACTTAACTTAAGCAGACATATATGGGAGATTCTTTGTTTACTCATAATTGGCTGTCCGGACCGAGTATTTTAAAAGTAGTAAAGTGTAATAAAGAAATTATCGCTCTTAATACAAGTAAAGCATTAATACTTTGTGGCTCAAGTATATTTGGAGCGATGACAATTTAATTTTTTTTTCTAGAAATGATCTAAGCGCCAAAAGCACAGTCCCCTGGCTGTCCCAATCCATTAGTTAAACACTTAAAGGCAATATTTCAAAATAGCTTTTTACACTGCATAAATTTGGAAATTAATATCTAAAAATAGAATAATGCAACTAGGGTGCGTTCTGGTAAGTGCGTCCACGGGGTAAGTGCGTCCACTGGGAATTATATGAACACTGTCCTGAAATGGCTTCTGCAACACATCGACTACGTTAGATAACTGTCTAATGATAATTTCAATAGGTAGAATTCAGGCCTGGATTCAATAGACGAAACACAATCAGAGACAACTTAAATGTCTTAAAAAAAACTCTAAAGTAAAGATTGAGAAGGTTTTGTTTCAGTTTCTCTTGTAGTCATACCAAGCAATTGAAGTCAAGAAATGCAAGTTTTTTCCTTTGAGTAATAGCTACTAACAACATAGATGGGGTATTTTGATCAAATACTCTAACAAAAATTTGTTTATATGACGGTACGCACTTTCCCTTTCTTTAAAGTGAGGTGGGGGTAAGTGCGTACCATTATGATGGGGCAAGTGCGTACCACTATCATGAGGCCTATGCGTACTATTATGCGGAGCAAGTGCGTACCATTATGATGAGGCAAGTGTGTACTATTACGAGGAAAATCCGACTCTCGTAATTCACCTTTTTTTTGCTTGTAATTCTTTTATAAGCCGATTACAAATCCGACGTCATTTCTATCAATTATTTATATTTACATTGAATGCGGCATAAGGTTTCAATTTTATTCATTACCTCTGAAATATATTGACTTTTAGATATCAGTTAGTAAATTTTACGTTGAAAATAGCGATCATAAGCTATGCTTAATTTAAACCAGAATGACAAATGAAGCACTGAAATTAAGTGAAACACTAAAGCAACCAACTGATTCAAAAAACGAAGGTGGAGTAATGAATAAATTATATTTAAGAAAATTAAGAACACCTTGTGAAAAACTATTTCAATGTACAAGAAAAAAAAGTACAAGTATCATATCATGATCAATTCTTTTCTTTTTTTTTTTCTCTTTATTTTGTGCTTTTTTCTAACTGATGCTGATTCTAATAAGAAAAATATTTTAAAACCGTATTTTTTCGAAAAAACGAATTGCTCACTCAGGTCACCTAACGATCTACCATACAAATAGAATTCGAGAAAATCACAGGGGCACGCATTTACAACAACGCTATTGGGCGCACATGTCTCATCTTACATTTAAGAAGGGGTAAGTGCGAACCCTGGCTTAAATTCAGACTGATTAATGTATTAAACTAAAATATACTATGTAGACTATATGTGATTATTACTAAATAAAAACAACTTACATTTGCTCACTTGGTCTTATTAAAAAGACAAAGGAAGAATCACAAACACAACACTCTCAATCTTCAAATCACAGTTGTTCGCAAGGCACGTGGGATATCACTGATTGCGTTTCATCCATGCAAGCATGTACTGAT
This sequence comes from Uloborus plumipes, assembly GCA_038373865.1. Classification (NCBI taxonomy): domain Eukaryota; kingdom Metazoa; phylum Arthropoda; class Arachnida; order Araneae; family Uloboridae; genus Uloborus; species Uloborus plumipes. The sequence continues at coordinate 103,989 of JAXGGA010002650.1, forward strand.
CTTTAGTATTAGGAATTATCCCAAGGCAACTACCAAACATATTTAATATGTGCCAGACGTTTTTTCCTGTTCATATTCACATAATTTAAGGTGGACGCACTTACCCCGCTAGGTAGAGAAAGTGCGTACCTTAGAATAGGTGTCATAAACCAGGTCACAAAATTTATGCTTATGGTTTATTTGACATATTATATGCTTGAAAATCTTAGTAAAGGATCTGGAAAGAAAACTAAAAAAAAATTGTGAGTGTACAAGATTTTTCAACAGAGCAGCACCCTTGAGAACATGAACTTTGAAAAAAAGGGTACGCACTTACCAGAACTCACCCTATATCTTTGTTATGAAATAAGGTCTAATTACATATTTCTAAAACTTAAAATTGTCATGTAAATTCTGTCCAGAGATTTTTCAAACAGTCCCTGCCACAAATTCAAACTTCTAATAGAAAAAAATCTGTTACTCTTGCAACAGACTAATATTAGTGAATTGAAGGGTTTAGTTTCAAATTTGCCTACTTCTGTTGGCTACAGAATTTTCAGCATGGATATATCCAAGAATTGATTTAGCTGCCCCGGGACACTCTTTGGAAGAATCAAGGAAGATATTGGTAAGAATTTTACATTTTCAAGAAAACTTCATTTGTCGCACAACACACAGCCAATAAAATTTGAATTAAAAATTTGAGAGAAAAAATAGGCTGTGTACTTCGTAGTGCGAATAGCTTTTAGTATACTGCCTATATTTCTAATTCTCTCAATTTGAATTTAAAATTTTATAGCATAATTTAGCATTAACCTAAATATAAATATATTACGGTCTAGACTAGACATTAAATACTTATTTTATTCCACAATTTTTTTTTAGTGCGAACCAAGTTGATAGAAAAAGTATTTGAATAAAACAGCATTTGTTCCTTTTTATTAAATAATTAAGACTTAATATAAGCCGAAACATTGCCAAAAGGGATTCATAAACTAAGACCATTTTCTTTAACGCACAAGTGTTTAAAATGTGATTGTGATAGCAAAAACTCCAATGCAATGGCAAGATATTTAGGGATCTGCTTCATGTCTATGCCATTATTGCGCATTGTCCAAAGTTTATATATGTACGTACCATAAATTAATTATTGCCCTCTTTCTCTGAATTTTCAAAAGATTCAATGCCTGCGCCATTAGAAAATGAAAGTACAGATACTTTGCAAATGCAATTCCTATTTCATTTCCATCTGCTGCTAATGATGATTCAAATGAAAGGCCCGGTGATTAAGATTAGCATGGAAGGAAATTCTGCCCATATTGGACAAATACTTTCGAGTTATTTAATTTCAGTGATTGAACTAAGAAGTCACTTTCTTCAATAACGATCCACTAACAATGTTTTCTGTATTATGTTATTAAAAAGAATTTTGAGTTAAGGGCAATTCCACGAAACTGGAGACATCACACACGAAGAAAAATTTAAAATGAACCAATAGTTTTTTGATTTCATATGATGTAAAAAAGAATGAATTTTTATAAAATGACCCTAAAAAGGCTATAAACTTATTTCTTGTAAGTTTTATAGGTAAGTTTTGACAACACCATTTTGTGCGCATGTTTTCTTGTTTTCGAGCTATTGAAAGTTCATCAGTTTTTTTACTTATGAAATTAACTGGTATGTCTACAGTTTTATTTTTTATTGAAATTTAGTTTATGAAGGAAGAGATTACGCCAACAAAGAAGCTTCAAACTGTTATAATTATTTATAAACAATTTTTATAAATTAGTCCTCACATTCATGTAACGTCAGTCACAAAATAGTATAAAAGTTTGTTTTACTTCAACAAAACTAAACCGAAGATTACACCAAGTCATATTCTCTTCATTTTGGATGATATCTTTAATATTCTTTACTTAAATATTTAAAAATAGTTGAATTAATATATTTAAAACTTGCTTAAAATGTGTAACATCAGTCACAGTAACATCAGTCACATTTCTCTTTTCACTAAGATGCTTTAAATAAACTATACACATGGCACTAACTGCTGCAAAAAGGCAACATATTAAGTGAAAGAAATTTAAAATGACGGAAAATATGAAGATTAGTAAATCAAAAACAGTGTATGATAAAATGAGCAGAGAAAAAAAGAGAAAAAATAAATTTTTGTAAAGTGATTATCTAGCTAAGTTCAAAGTAAGTTTATAATCAAGTTTAAAAAAAAATTAGGAAAAGAAATACAAGAAAATGTAGAACACAAAAGAGCCCGGTTTTAAATAGCACCTGCCGTTTTTTCTTTTTTAATTGAAGCTGGACAAACAAGTACTCCTAACTCTCCGTGTATGGCAGTTAAATTAAAGTGTTTGTCAATGAAAACAGAACATGGTTAAGTAATTTTGGATCCTATATGATCTTAGGAGACGTGTACCAGGCTGGAAAGATATCGAAACTGCTTGGAAAAATGATAATTCTGAAGAGATAAGACGCTAAAAAACTTCTGCAATACTCCTAGAAGCAGATGAATTTATTTGTGAAACAATGTATAGAAATGAGAAAGAAAATTTGCGGAATTGAAACATATGTTTTTGATGTAGCAAAGTACAGTACAATATTTTCCTGTGAAATTACCACAAAAGCTTCATAATAGCCTACACCAGATTTAGAAATAGCCACATTATTTTCCTAAAGATTCGGAGAACTTCAATATTAATGAAGAAAATCCAAATCACGATCGATTGCATGTATATCTTTTTTTGTGCAAAAAAGTTTTTACATACTACACTTCAAGAAATGTGAAAACATTTTAGCTTTTCACCCCGAGTTTGAAACTATATTATTAATAGTTATATTTGAGTAATATGTTTTAATAAATCAGAAGCTGGAGCAGGTAATTAGCAGCAACACTTTTTTGGCAGTGATTTTCTGAATCACCAAAAGTTCAAAACAGTTTTTTGAAGTCTAATTTAGCAAAATGTGTTCCGAAATTGAAGGCTGAAGCAGGAGAGAGGGTTCTTGTGGAACATGATGGTCAATTCTATGAGGTGAAGTTAGTGCCATTCAAAAATATAAGTAGCCAGTTAATGTCAAGTTTTGAGCAGTAAAATATTTATAAATGGCCTAACAATTTGAATGAAATTTATTTTTCGAAAGAAAAAGTAATTAAAAAAATTAGCCCTCCCCAGAAGAAGTTATTTCAAGAGGACAATTCATTAAAAATTAATGTTTAAAACCTAAGTAGTGTAATTAAGATTTTGTTGCCATTCTTTATTTCTTATAATTTAACTTCAATTTTGGGCAAAATATATGCTTTGTTAATAATTAGAAAGACATTATTTATTATTGTAGCAATGTTTTGTTATGGTAACGTCAGTCACGAAATCTTTGTTACATCAGTCACACCTATTACATATTTTCTGTGATATCAGTTTTTCAGTTTGTTCCATCAAGAAAAGTATTTTCATAAAGTCTAAAATCTCTATTTTTATGGCAATTTTATTTTTTATGTTTCACGCTATTAGTTTGAAGAGGATTTCAAATTGAAAAAAAGGCAATTTTAGTGATGTCGCTTTTGTGTAACATCAGTCACATATGTTTGATTCCCCATAATTTCTGAAAAAAAAATTCCTCATACCTAATGAATTATGAAAAGACTTTTAGTATACTCTGTAATGACATTTTAGTTCAAATTCAGGGGGTAAAAATTAATTTCAAGTCAGTACTGAATTTTTAATTTAAAAATAGAGTCAAACTGTAACGTCAGTCACCGTGGAATGACCCTTTAGTTTTTTTTTTTTTTTTGACGAGTTTTCTATACAGCGTAACCCCGTTGTTACGTTTTTAGTTAGTCCAGTGATAAAAATTGTACCAATCAAGAAAACGTAAAATCGGGGGCGGACTTGATAATAGAATCATATTGCTTAAAAATTGAGACAATTATGCAATGAACTAGCAGGACAATGTGTAATCTTTATTTGGTTTTTATTTTTAGATACAATTTCCTATTTTTTTAGTAGTTTGATCATCTATTTTGGAACAACTTCCCAACAACTTAGCTTTGTAGAAAAAATTACAACGTTAGAAAATTGCAACACAGACATCCGTGTCGGATGTCTGTGCATCCATATGCTCTTTTTTTTTTTTTGCATTGGAAAAGGCGTTCCTTATAATGTCGAAACACGTGTCTGCAGTATCCCTGCTTATTTGTGTCTCCTTAACGTTGTAATTTTCTCTACATCAATAGTACAAAGGTATTTGTAAACATAACTTAGCTTTGGCTCTTAGTTGTTGGGAAGAGCGATTGAACAATAGGAGGAAGTTTTTTGCACGTAGGACCGCAATACGGAACAAAAGAGTGCCAGAGGGGCTTTAACCCTTCACTGCACGGTGTGCCAGATCTGGCACAAACCAAATAAACCCTCCTATATTCCTATGATTTTTAAATGCAGTTAAACTGAGCTTTGTGCCCCTTCTGGAACATTGCTATAACAGTTTAGTGTGATTTTTATGCACTAGTTAGTTGCACTGGTCTAGGTATTACAGTTCTTGCTTTTTAAAGAAAGAGTATCTGCATTTCCGTTAGAAGTGTGCTTAGTCATTATTTCCTTTGTTCTAAAAATGTTTAAATACACTTAGTGGAAAGTTTGTTTATACCACTTATGGCACAAAACACATTGTAGATTATTACACTTATCGGTATACAAAGCATATGCTATGTGCCAAACAATTAAAATATCATTTTTGGTGCACATTTTAAGATTAATTTTTTTCTTCATTTTTCCTGAACTCAGGGTTATTTAAAAGGTAACAAATGATTTTTTTCATGAAAATATAAAAAATCGTGCAGTGAAGGGTTAAACAGCCATGAAACTAATTAATCTTGAAAAAAGAATCCTCGAAAAAAGTTTATTTGAGTCTTGTAGACGAAAAACGATTTTGATCAATTTGTCGAAAAACAGCAGGAATCTTTTGGAGTCGCTGCACGGTATTACAGCCCGGAATGCCTGAATAGTATCAACGCAATTTAACCTGTTAACTGGGTATGACGAAATATTTCGTCATACATAAAAGCCTACAGCAATGGGCATGACGAAATTTTTCGTCATTTAAATTAATCGTAATATATTGAACGCATCACGTTCTACGTTGTTCTTATCTATTAAATCTTAGAGTGGTTATACAAGGTGTCCACTCCAATCGTGGACCAATAGCTAATTTCTAAACCGTTAGAGATAAGCATATAGTTTATTTAGGAAAAAATCTCCAAATTTCGAAAGGAATTTTGGGTCTATTCAATGTTTTTCAAAAAATCAAATTTTGAAAGAGTTACGAAATTTAAATTTTTATACAGCCCCCCAGTTCTATCAATCATATTTAGTAAAATATTCTTGACACTATAACGTTTAAAACTAAAAAAAATCACTCTTCTACCACAAAAATTGACCGAGTTATGACGTTTTGAAAAATCAAGATTTTGAAGGATTTCGCATACGGTCCCTCAAGCGATCTCTCGATGACGTCGTGAAATCCTTCAAAATCTTGATTTTTCAAAACGTCATAACTCGGTCAATTTTTGTGGTAGAAGAGTGATTTTTTTTAGTTTTAAACGTTATAGTGTCAAGAATATTTTACTAAATATGATTGATAGGACTGGGGGGCTGTATAAAAATTTAAATTTCGTAACTCTTTCAAAATTTGATTTTTTGAAAAACATTGAATAGACCCAAAATTCCTTTCGAAATTTGGAGATTTTTTCCTAAATAAACTATATGCTTATCTCTAACGGTTTAGAAATTAGCTATTGGTCCACGATTGGAGTGGACACCCTGTATATATGCCATCATATTGTCGATGCGTCATGAATTTTCATGTTCTTGTAATCTGTAACTTGAGCCCTATTAACGGGAAAACGGGCGCTGCATGATCTATACTTCGAGCTGCCACAATTTGGATTCATTTTAGTCTGCATTTCGGTATCTTACATGTAAGTAATAACTTTCTGATTTGAATATTCTTATTGTGAATTTCAGTGTTTTATATATTTTTATTAGTAATAAATTTATGACTTAAGTACTTTTTATTTTCTACAAAATATGACTAAAAATATAAAATATTGTATCAAAATAAATAAAAATCATAAGTTAAAAACGATATTCTTTTATTATTTGAGGTGTGATATCCCTTATCGCTGCGAAAAAAAAGTCCCCATTGTGAAACGAGTTGAGCAATAGCTAATTCCCCGGTTAACAGGTTAAGGGATGGGAGACGAAGGGGTTATGTGGCAAATCTGAAATTCCGACTAATTAAAGTTCAAAGTTTTATTGGTGCAGTTGTTGCATCGTTTCTGTTTTCTGGCTTTGTCGTTAGCGTGCGTATGAAATTGGTCTAATGACTTTTACTTTTTGATGTATCAAGTTTCATTTTCTTACTTATACCCATTGCTTACCATTGTCCAGAGTGTATTTTCAAAAATTGTAACATAGCCTCTTCATCTTCCAAACCCTTCAATTGTGGTAATGGAATTTGTCTCCATTTACTCAACTGCTATTAAATTTTTAAAACATATTTTGTTCTTTTTGCTAATATCAATATGCTAATGTCTGAATAACTTAAAAAATAATAATACATTTTTGTATTTAACAATTTAAAAACAAACTTGAACTTTAACTAATGAGCAATTTAAAACTTTAATTTAGACGTTACATGCTGAAAAAATATTTTCAACCTTAACCCTTTAAGGACTATTATGACATACATATCTCATTATGGTCTTTAAAGGGTCAAAGAAGAAAATATTTTTTCAACATGTAACGTCTGAATTAAAAGTTTCAAACTGTTCATTACTTGACAGCACAATATGCTTATGATATGAATAAATAAAGACTTAGCGAGTTCGGTGCAATTTTTCCTCTGCATACATTCCACGTGCCCGACAGGGCGTCTGCAAATGTTTCACACCAAATCGCATCACTCGCTAAAGTGCGATGGAATATACATACTTCCTAATTAAATTATCGCGCTCCCGGGTGTCTTACTGTGATTAGTTATTTAGCAGTTTGCTCTCAACTCGTGCAGGCGATTCGGATACAGATGTTTTCACACGTCTAGTTAGTGGAGCATCGGAAGGGATTTTGCTAAGTCTATGCGTGATTATGCTACAAATAAAGTTCGGTTGAAATTGTATTCTAACATTTAAGAAAGAAATGCCGTAAAGTCGGGCTACTTGGACCCACAATGGGGTTACTTGAGCCCACAGTAAAATGATAATATCTGGGTTTGGTACCAGCGTTAGAAACTGCAGAGTGCTTCTACCTAGCGGAGAAACGAGGAACTACGTGCAAGTCTTCAACTAATAAGTACCAAACCTAGATTTTATCATTTTACTGTAATGGGCTCAAGTAACACCCTAGGGTCCAAGTAACCCGACTTTACGGTGCTTTATTAGAGATGACCGCATTAAAAAGGTATATTTTAAAACTAAAATTGCAGTTTAGTTGCTTTTCAAAATTACCTCCTATGTTCCATTCATAGAATAATTTTAATCTTTAAAAATCTTTGGAAAATGAGTTTATACGTAGTGATAATATGAATAGGTACCGTAAATAAGGGTTACTTGGACCCTGGGGGTTACTTGAGCCCATTACAGTAAAATGATAAATCTGGGTTTGGTAGTACCAATCTCTTATTTTATCATTTTACCAAAATAGGTTCGAAGTAACCCCCTTGGGTATAAGCAACCCTTATTCAAAACCCATATTTTATCATTTTACTGTAATGGGCTCAAGTAACCCCCTAGGGTCCAAGTAACCCTTACTTATGGTAACTAATTAAAATTGAAAAGTAAACTTAAAATTAAGACTTCGAAAGATGACTCATAGTTAAAAAAAAAACAAAAACAAAAATCTAAGTATAGTGCTCTTCTAGTTAGTTAACTTCCAATATAGACCATATTTTTTTCTTTTTATGTAATGGAAAAGAGTTATTGGTACTCAATTAAGCTGAGAATTATTTCGCATTCGTCTTGCAAAAGTATTCCAACTCATATCCGTGGCAATTACCCTTTCTTCTTACCCGAAAAACGGGAAATATTGTCAATGTAGAAGGTCAACTTACCAGAGGAGCACAATAGCTACTTCATTTCCACGATTTCATCTCTCTGAGCAGGACGTATAGAGAATTGTCAAGCGTGAGCCAATGAAAGGGCTCCACAAATTTGACGAATATGAAAGTGGAAGTGTTTATGGTGTTTTTAGTTTGGTTACTTTTGGCTGTTTTTTACTTTAATCTAATTTCTTTTAATTTTATGATTTACCGCGTGGGTCGTGAAAATGAAATAACACCATATATTTTACTAAAAAGACATCAATGCACCAACTGGAAAGTTAATATTGTGATATGCTATCTATACTTGTGAATCGGTCTGCAACATAAAAATGATTGCCGACATTTTACGGTAGCAAATACTAGCACCCATGTCGCCTGTACTTTTTACCGCAAAATCTTATTTTACTGTTTATATTTTACTCAAAAAAAAAAAAAAAAGAAAGAGCGCTGTGAAAGTGCAAGTTGATAAAAAAAATAAAAAAAATAATAATAATAAAAAAAAAAAAACATGCAACGCGAACCGATTTTGCACAGTTCACATACCAACGCGCTAACCCTCATATTGAACAAGACTCAAACGAAAAGTGGAAAGGCGAACTATAAAAATTTATTTTTTAAAGCAAACTTTTCTCCGAAATCCCTTGACGGTAAATTTATCTCAAAAATCCCCCAAAACTTTTAACTATGTATTGCTTAAAAAATACAATTCCATTTAATGTGTACGTGTAGTATTAGTGTACCATTTTCTATGCTCTGTAATTATTCAATTTGAATTAATTCATTCAATTGGAGTTCAAGTACATTGGGCATTCACAGGAAATAATAAATCACCGTCTTTATGCTAAGGCTACATTTAGTACTAATTCGAATGTATCGCAGTTAAGAGAAAGTGTAAAATTCCGAGGACAAATTACAAAGATACGCGTGGAAACATCACATCCTTACAAATGGATTGAGTAGTATCCCCCCCCCCCTTTCTCCTAAACAAAGGTTGTAAATTAAACTATGGAAACCTTACCTCAATTGAACATCATCATTTTAAAATCTTTATCTATATAGTATAGAAACAGAAGAAACCAAATCGATTGGTGTGAAAAACGATTTCATATATTGAGTTAAAAAACTCACGACATGAAATTACGTTAATCCTGTTGTTAACTTAAATAAGTGGAAATGTCAAATTCATTATGCAACTAGCATGAGATCTAAATTGCGAAAGTCACAAACAATTTATTTTGAATATGCATTTTGTAGAAGTAATCAAAAATTTGTTTTGCGATAATTAGACCTTAAAAGGTTCACTAGAAATCTGTATTCAGGAACTGTTAGCTTGAAGGGCCAGAGATACCTGCTGAATAAATCTAATAATGTTATTTCTTATCGATATATTATTATTAATTATATTATTTCTGCAATTGAGAAAAGTACTATAAAGAAGCAACTTTTTCATTTGATTAAAACAAATGGATGGTGTTATGCAAAAAGGAGTTAACCCTCAAAAACCTGATTTTGAGATAATGGGCTTTAAAGTCAACAAACTCTGGCAAAAAGCATGGAGCTCTATATCAATATACCAATGATATGTTACCATGAAATGCTGATAGGGCTTAAATATTTTTTTCTTAATGTAGAAAGCCACATATTTTACCATCACAGTTGGATAACTCATTTTTTTATGTTTTGTGGGTTAACTCCTTTTTGCATAACACCATCCAAATAAATTTGTTACGAATTGAGCGAAATTCTTTTTCAAAAGCATTTCTTCCATTCATTTGCTCTTATAAAACTGTAAGTTACCGCTTCTTTTATAAGAGGATTTCTGCCTCCAGATCGGTTATTATTCAACCGCGACGAGATGGCCGGTGTCAATCAAATGAGAAAACGAGTCCATTCCTTAAAATAGGTAGAGAAGGAAGAAACTCCAGTGTGCCTTATTTGCAAGTTTAGCGACATTTTGGCGAAGTGATAAGTTTTATGAAATATTAAATAATTCTTCGAGCTTTATAGCAAACCATTTGAAATTTATTGTCTGTAACATAAATTGCTCTTAATTACACTATTTAATGCAGCCACAACTGCATTTGGCGAGGAAGTGAAAACAAGTCTTTGCTTTCTTTATTGCAACCCTTATGTTACCATTTTGTTTTTAAATTTTAATGAACAGTTGGAGGCGTTTAGTCAATGGCCAATGGCTGCGGAAAAATATAAAACCAAGACCCACATACTTTCTTATATCCAATGAGAAATCTTTCTCGATTGTGCAAAAATTAAAATATTTTCCTCTTTGGCTAATTTCTCAAATTGGGAGACCAGTTAAAGGTAAGCAAGGTGACGTATTCAAGCTTTATAACCAATGCCGCAATTGTGAATCCCATTCCTCAATTTTCATCGGCGTATCACCCCTTCCTAAAAATGGACAATCCTGAAAAAAGGAGGAGTCATAGGCCATCTCTGCGAAGTTGAATTATACTTCCTATTCTATGCTGACGAGTGCCACTAAGCACGGTGTTGCAGTCCTTGGATGGAACAACCGAGTTAGCGGTGTATCGCAAATTTGCTCTTAGTTTATCCTCAATCATTTTTTTTTTCGTCTTGCAACAAGATCGTGTCAACTAACAGAACATTCTCATTGCGAGTTGTACTTAACCCTCGTGGGTCCTTCCCATTTCAGTTACACTCAAGACCCTTGGGGTCATAAACGCCCCCAATGCTTCCTTTAATTAATTTATTATTATAATTAAATGTTAAATGCATTATTTAAGTGCACACAATTTTTAATGCTAAAAAATAAAAATAAAAAGACACAATCAAAGTAAAACTTAGTTTATGCATTAAAAATTAAAATTTTAGAGCAAAACTTACAATAACTGTAGATTTGTTTACAACTGTTACAGACCTGAAAAAACATGATTTTTTGCAAGTGAATTTCAAACACTTATGACATTCTTCGATGCATTTTCTGTCCAGTTCTCTTGGATAAAAGTTGCAAGGTCCTCTTTTTTTGGCATTCTGGGGAAGTGACCCCAAGGGTCTTGTGTGCAAAAAATGCAATTTGGGAAACAATAAAACACAATAATAGCATTATTTTGAATAGAAAACTAGAAGAATAAAAGCCACAAAATGCCGTTAAAAATAAATGGTTAATTAACAAGATATATTAAACAGAAATTGCATTGGGGTCACATATGACCCCAAGGAACCCACGAGGGTTAAACTCCCGGCACTTTTCTTCATTCTCCTTTCGTTCATTCTTCAGCTTAAGTCATGCTCGATTATTTTCCGGTGGTTCAGTTAAATCTGCTCGATTTTGCTGATACTGTCATCCCCGCATAATCGGTTAACGGATAAATGAACACCCCACTTATACGAATAAAACATTCCGGAGCCCCCAACGATAGCCGCAATGTTAAAAATCCCCGCTTAAACGAATACCCGTTTCATCGAATAATATTTCTGGGAATCGACAGTATTCGTTTAAGCGGGGCCGATAGTTCTTTCGAACATTTATTCTAGCAATACTTTTCGCTGTTTTGAATGTTCAATCAAGTGTTTCAAGTTTTAACTTAAGACATAGCTTTCACTAGTTACACAACGAGAAACCGATTCCGTGAGCAGCCACGATGGTGAGAGTAGACGAGCAAGCGTCTGAAAAGTGCATGCGTGCAAACAATTTTGTCGTGCAAACAGTGTTGCAACCGCTGGTGTTCAGTGGCTGCATGATTGTTGCCAGTTTACTTCAAGATTCGCGAATTCAATGGCGGCCAGTGACTAGCATTACGGAGTTGTGTCTTGTTATACTACTTCATCTATAGTTTTAACCCTTACTTATAATTTAATTTTCAAATCAATTACAGTATAACCCGTCAAGAATAAACTACTGGCATTGCAAATAGCTAGTTTTCTGATTTCTCATCATGATTCTCATCAGTTCTTTCAATGTTATCTCATGGGAAATATCACAGGCCCATCAATAAGTTAGTTATTTTAGCTCAGACTCTTTGATATTATCTGAGATAAATTAAGCACAAGATAGTTATTCTTGAACGATGTTCTGATTGGTGCTTCCGAAAAATATTAGAGCTACTGAGTACTTACACATTGAAACAGGTGAGTATTGATTTGTTTCGTTGCCTATCCTAGCGTCTCATTTTCAGTAGAGCCTGAATTCATAGCGTACATGGTAAACAGAATGCTAGACGCTCAACTCCATTCTCTTCACGCTACTTCCAATTAATAATAAATTGTGAGTAAGCGAGTTATGAACAAGCGTCTAGTGGACAAAATACTTGCAAAACTGTTTAGAACAGATTCATAATTAAACTGGGCGTGTAGTAAGTAAGATATTAAGGATGAATCAATTTCTCACAAACTCGGGGCTTCTAAGATTTATTTATCGCGAATTTCAGCAAAGTTATTGCATAGTGCATTGGTGTATAGCGTCATGAAGATAATTCCAATGAATTTAAATCTGTATCATTCCTATTACCTAAAAATGCTACATTTATTTGTACCAAACAAAATGTTTTCAATCAAATTTCGCATATCAATAGCATTGATGCTAGTTTACAATATGACAAAACTGGGAAAATTCTTTAGTCGTCAGTAGTCGGTAATAACAATGACACTAAAAAACACTTTTTGGAGGAATGGCCTTATTTTTTTAAGCACAGTGCTAAACGATACATTAAAAAAAGTGTAGATATTGATTAACCTTAATGTATAAACTTATGTAAATAATATATATTTACTAACTTATTCATAAAAATGTCTCTTGATTTTCGAGAGAAAATAGTTTATCTTTTAACGGTTGCTGCACACTTTAAGATATTTAATTTTGATTCTTTGAGCCTTTCATACACTTTGAGTTGTCGATCTGGTGATGATTGAAAAATTTTTGATTCGCTATCTTTTTTTTTTTATTTAGTATTGCCTCTCAGCGGCCTTGCATTTGACGTGTGTAACAAAACGAAAACGAGGTTTTAAATTCTAAATTTGAAAATACATTTTTTACTCTACAACTGAACAATGAATAAAATTGAAGGGAGCAATTTAAAAATTGTGGAAAGAAAAATAAAGACAAATGCTGAAAAGTTTCCTTTTAGTAAATTATTAAAAAATCGAACAAGAGAAGATTTTTCGATGAACAATGATTTTTTCTGCATGAAAATACTTGATTGCTATAACATTAAAAATACTGATGAACTCTAACATATTCGTCTAAAATCAAACTATTTTGTTTAAATACTTTTATTAGAATTTCATTTAGATTTTAAATAAAATAGTTATAACCAAAAAGTAATAACAAAAGAGTGCTTATTAAGAAAAAAGAAATTAAAAAAAAAGGAGAAAAAAAAGAGGAAGTTTAAGTAAAGCTTTAAATGAAATAAACTTTTA